>VMBQ01006967.1:10585-43753 GCA_007657795.1 Dreissena rostriformis
TTTTTTTTAAAGAGAAAAGAAAAGAACAACAGAAGAATAGTTATGAAAAATGATGAGTTGTATAAAGTGGGAAGAAAGCATACTGGACGTGTGTGTTTTGTTGTATATTTACAATGATCTTATAAGATTGAAAAAAATATACAAAAATATTTTAGTAGGATAAACTAACATTAGAGTGAAATGTATATAAGTGGACAAACATTATGAGAATTTAATCCGATTCCATTTTTGTTCAAAGATTTGTAATGTGTCATTACTGAGGGCTATTTCTCTCTCAATCTGGATTTTTAGTTTAAGACATGGCTATATTGGTCAGCGTCAATAAACACAAATAAACCTTCACGGATTTGCTTGAATGATGTGCCCCCAATCCCAGACCCACTACATTAGCACCGTCGATACATTTTATAATTACATGTGGGAATACACCAAAGTGTTTTGTATCGCATTTCGTACAATTAATTAATCTTAATTATCGGGTTGTCATACGAATTCGAATTGATGATCAACGGAATGGTTTCCTGATTTATTTATGTGTCTGATTAACGTTTTTCGCAGCATATTTTTTTTTTATTTGATTCGGTAATACCGATGTGTTAAATGTTTAATGGATTCCAATGTGCTGTATAAAATTATTAAAAACCATTACCCGTTAACGTATGAGCCTCGCTCTGTGAAAAGTGGTTTTAATGCATGAGCGTAAAGAGTCGTCCCACATTAGCATGAGCAGTCCGCACAGGAAAGTCAGGGACGACACTTTCCGCCTAAACAGAATTTTCGTCAATACGAGTCTTCCTTATACAAGCGGAAAAAGTCGCCCCTGATCAGCCGGTCGGACTACACAGGCTAGTCTGGGACGGCACTTTACGCACATGCATTAAATCTCTTTTCACAGAGCGAGCCTCGTTTGTATTGGACTTCTAGAAATTAGTCGTCCGTTATTATATGCAGATGCGAATAATTACTTAATTAGTTTCCTTACTTCGACTAAAGCCGTCGACCGTTCTCTTGAAATAACTTACGTTGCTACAGTAACTAAAAAAACGTTGCGATTTTCAGATGATTTTGGACAACATGAAGCACACAATAACAGCGTTGGTAATAAGCGGCGGTCGTAGTGACTCGAGAGATGCGGGCCAATGGATCGGCATAGGAGAGAAGGTTTCTTATCAGTCAGGCAGCGCGCTCTGTTGACGGCGAAACGATATTAAAGACGAGCCGAGGTAAAAGTGAATTAGATTCTCTGGAAAGTGTGTACCTATTAGACGATTGAGTGAACAGGCATGAATTTAATATGAATGAAACATTGTATACAATGCATACTGTGATTTTGCTGGAGAAGGAATTAAATTGTTTTTGTTAAAAAAAAAAAAAAAAAAATTTNGTAAACGTGGACGTCGTGTATGCAACTTGAAACGATACACGATATTATATATGATTTAAAAGCGTTAAACGAATAAGTATTGTTAGTGTAACTTTTATGAGTATCCGTACTAATATATTCTGCGTCGTTGGAGTGATTTACTTGTTCAAGCAATTGTAAAATATTTGAAAACAGTTATGTATTTTTATTAGACGAACGTACATTTACTAGGAATTGCAGTGAGTGTGTGACTCGAAATTATGTTTACGTCGTCTGAAGGACGGAATATAAAAATGCTCAACAATATTTAATGTTAAAATATTCAACATATTCTGAAAATCTATATCAATTACACATTATATATATTTCCGGCGGCTTGTGAAATTCTGACGATTGCGTGAATTCTTAAAAACGTTGGAGCAAAACTATATTGCATATTAGTCAAATGTGTTCAGCGATACACATTTGTGAAAATCAACAGGCGTGAACATCCGTCGATGATTGATGACATATCTATACAGTGAGTAAATGTTGCAGAAAGTTGTGAGAAGCAAAGTGAAAAATTGGTTTACATGAACAGGTCTATCAAACAGGCACCTACATGTCAAGCATGTTTAATTATTGATGTAAAGATAAGAAGGTCTTGGCGGATAGTTTTGGTGATTGTTTCGGATTGTAATCAATCTTGCAAACAGAGAAACTCCATTTTCCTCAGCATATTTTTCCCCAGCGAAACGGCACTATTATGTCTGTTACGCAATAAACCATCAGTTTATATCGCACGTAAAATTAAACAGCTGTTCGGAGCGAAGTGAGAGCCCTATCTAATTTTCTCCCAACTAGTGTTTTATTTCCCGCGGAAGATACATTACTTGCTTTTACTGACTGGGTTGATTGTCTATGAGATGTAAGACGGGAATCCTCGATTTATGATAAGACTGAAATCGACATGGGGAATTTCAAACTGTACGATAACATTTATAATATAGTTAAATAATCGGGGATACATGACACAGCAAGGTACTTATGAAGTTTTCACTGGTCCATCGAATTCACCGTGGTCTGAAACTAGGACAGCGACCGGCTTAAGCGATCTTGTGTTTCTTACGAATTGAATGTTTGAGGACAACAAGCTTGTCCGAACGCGGGACGTAACAACGACACTTAAAATGTTCGTAAACACGACCGCATCTTTGAACGATCTGCAGTTTATGCAGGAGACGAAACATCCTGTTATTGGCGTGATTCTCGCCATGTTTTCCCTCATTACTGTGCTCGGGAATTTACTGGTGATAACCGCGGTGGTGAAGGAGTTATACCTTCGAACAGTGACTAACTATTTGATCGTGTCGCTCGCGATCGCCGACGTGATGGTCGGTGGTATAGTGATGCCTTTCAGTATAAGCTACGAGCTGAACAACCAGGTTTGGTATTACGGTACGGCCTGGTGCGACCTATGGCATTCGTTCGACGTCCTCGGGAGTACGGCGTCGATCTTAAACTTGTGTATTATATCTCTTGACCGCTATTGGGCTATCACGGACCCGATCGAATNGCAAAACACAAAGTGTGTATACATGTATATTAAACCGTATGTGTTACTGCCATAGCAATTATAGTCCAAACAAAAACTTGTCCTCACAAATTTACTCAAGACTTGCTGTATTTGAACAGATCATGATTGTCAAACATGTAATACATTGAATTGTAGTCTTAAATGTTTCAATATTTGATTGTTAATGCAATAAATTAACAATATCAATTCGATATTTTGAACACATATAAAATATATTTTGTGACTTGAATAATTCTTCTAGCAAGCATGTGTGCATGCTTTTTGCTATTGGTGTTTTAGTTGCTCATTGTGATAATACAAATCAATAAACACTTGTCTCGAGTTACGTCATACAAATACGGCCCACTCACTAAATTACACAACTGACAACCTGCAAAGGCCAACAACCTTAAAATTGTCATTCTGAAGATTTTCTGTATAGGCGTTTATTGACACACCATGCATTAAACTGATTAAGTAAGGGATATTTCATTATTGATGCTGTTGTTGCTTTTGTTGTTCCTATAAGTGGTCTTATCGTGACGTAAAGCACTTTTACACCTTGAGTTTTTCTCGACAATGCAGACACTGGGACAGTTCTGTTTCAGACCAAAATAAATGAGACTGCATTAGTAATTGAAGTGAACGTGCACGCTATTTTTAGAAAGGTTATACAAACTGGGCTGATGTTGTTTGAAACAACTAGTGTATAATCTGACGATAGTTGCAGCCAAATTTACAATTACGTAATATTAATGGCCTTGTAACATAAATCCGTCATGACTGAGCATGAAGTCATGCAGTATAAAACAAGTGTCGTTGAAAACGATGGATGCTTCCCTTATGAAGGCGCTATTAGAAACTGTTAACAAAGTGTGACCTTGAGAAAATCTATTATAAGCCTAGGTTACCTTGACCCCAGTGACCTCAAACCTCATCAAAACGTAGAGGTCCATGCATTAGGTACCTACATGCCAAATATGTAAGAGATCGGTAAAATATTGAAGGCGCTATGAAAAACTGTAACAAAAGTGTGACGGAAAATGTGAGAGAAGGAAGGAAATAAGGAAGGAAGGACAAAGTGGCAACTAAATGCTGCACTGAAAATTTTCGGGGAGCATAAAAAGCAAGATAGACATACAATAGCAGATTTCCAAAGCTTTGCATAAATCCAGCTACAAAAGTTTTGCATCAAGCATGTACAAAACTGCTGTGGTGCTTCCTCGCCAAGTTTCCTAAAGGATCACTGACACGCCTCTTTCAGATTCGCACATAATTATGCTGTCTCAAACATCATAGTGTGTTGCTTAACTTCACCAAGATTTAACTTTGGACCTGAAGGCAGACCCAATCGTAATAGCATCAACCAGGCTTTACCTGCATACAAATGTTTTTCTGGTCAGAAGGATTACAAACTTCTGTACAAACATCTATTAGGAAAGCACACGTTTGTTTGCACTAATACCAGTACATGTTTGGTTAGCCTTATATCAGCACATGTTTTGTTTGGTTAATGAACAGTACTCCTGGAAACAGAAAACAATAGTCCAATGTGGTCAAACCTTTCCAATGTCAATATTATCACTTGTCTTGCCAGAATATGCTGATGTACATGTAATCCAAGTATTCCCACCAGGTCCAAACACAATACATAAACAAATGAGCCTCGCTCTGTGAATAGGGGGTTTAATGCATGTTCCTAAAGTATCATCCCAAATTAGCCTTTGCAGTCAACACAGGCTAATCAGGGATGACACTTGCCACTTTTAACTCAACAATGTGTTGTTGGCTTCTTGACATTTATTGAAAACAAAGACAAAAAGCTTAACATTGAAATATGGAATCAATTTTCAAACTTCACAGCCACATAACTCTGCAAACAATAGTGTGACATAAACAAAAATAATGTCTTGCACTAAAAGTATAAACAACACTCCTATGAAGTTTCATTTTGATTCACAGAAAACTGTTAGCGACACAAACTATGCATGTACAAAGATGTAAGTATACAAAGTTTGCTTTAAGTTCAAGGCACATTACTCATAATATTTCCAAATACACAAAAATTACGTATTATTACACTTCTACGTAGCATAGATAATGTTTTATGTTGATAAGTAGAAAACTTAGAGACTCGTTACTTTTAGCAACAGCGACCTTTACTTTGACTGGCCTCCAAATTCAACCCTATGGAAGGTATGCAGGTCATATGAGATTTTGCATACAAGGTTAACCTGAATTTCATATGAACAAAGAGTACAATAAGGGGCATAATTATTCTGCTTAATTGCAGGTCAGAATTATGGGCCTGACTTCACATGATGATCCCAGAGACATGTGTGAAGTTCCAATGGAATATAATGCAGTTGTTAAATAGATTATTTATGTATTAAATGCAGACAAAAACATTTACCCGAATAACAACTTGCAAACCTTTACCTGACTTTTCTAACTGAAAAAGGGGGCATTATCCTGCTAAAAGGCTGGTCAAAGGTATGGATCTTGGTCAATGACTGTTCAAATACACCCTGAACACATATGTTAAGTATATTTCAATATCTCACCTCCTACAAAAATGACCTAATCCAATAGGCTTTGAGCAGTCATATGACGGGGTGTATTTTCAATACACCCATCAAAGTAAAACAAATGGCTTCGCTCTTGTACGGTATGAAATTACTGAGGGTGTGTATCCCATACACGATCAGTTGCTAACAGTGTAACTAATAATATCTGTAGTAGATATAAAGATATGGAATTGTTGAATGACAACTTAACCTGAATTCCTAGTTACAAAAAGGGGAATAATTCTGCTAAATTGCTGGTCAATAGTTAGGGGCATTGTTTAGTGACCACGATAATCCATGCTACGTGTAAAGTTTCAGTTGAATATCTGCTTACAAGGATAAGTACTTGTTGCATGCAAACCTGAACCAAATGTCATCTTGCAATCAAACCTTTACTGTACGTTTATTAAAGTACAAAGGGGCATACTCCTGCTAAAAGCTGCTCACAGTTATAGATCTAAGTCAGAAAATGTTCATAAAGAACCCGAACACATAACACACTGTTAAGTTTTATTTCAATGTCTGTGGTAAATATAGTTGTAGCGAGTAGTTGCACAAAAAAAGTTCACCGGAATTTTCGAATTACAAAAAGGGTCAAAATAATAAAGGTCAGAGTTACAAAATTAGGTCAGTGATCTCACACAATGATCGTGAGGATGTGTGTGAAGTTTAAAATGAAAATGAAGTAGAAATAGTGATATGGAGATGTTGCATGTTAACCTCAATCAGAGCATTACGCTGACACATTTGGTTGAACATCAACTGACACATATACCAAGCAAATGACATCACACCTGACTCAGGTGATGACCTTCTGATTGAATTCTACAAGCAAATCTATCAATCAAATAACATTACACCTGAATGATTTCCTGCCATAATTCACCAAATCAGTTACCACATGACACCAGATGTGTTTCTTATTGATTCACAAATCACCAGCTCAGCTACCAACCGAATCACATTTCACAATAATGTTAACTTGCTGATTCACAAACCAACTCACATAACACCAAAAGGGTTATCTGCTTATTAACATCTTACCATCGGAAAGACCAACCAAAGATTTCACAACAAACAATAATTGCTAAAATCTTTAGGGTCAAGGCGTTCTGCAAGGAAGGGTAAGGTCTCCTTAGAAACAAAGAATTGTTATTGGCCCTTTAGCCCTTTACCACTCACGCATTTTGACACGTTTGCAGTCCCTTAGGAAATCCAATAGTATTGAAGACCTTTCTTAATAGATCGAAGTTTTAAAGCCTTCATTTCAAAACCTAAGATACTGATGAGCAGCAAACAGCATAAAACCTGAACAGACTACCAGTAACTCAAGTTGATCGCAGGCTGTTCTGGTTTTATGCTCATTGCATATAGCCATTTTCACTTTGCTTTTGAGCAGAAAAGGGTTAAGACATGTTAGAGGGCAGTCACTTTAGCCTAACAAAATTCATTATATCTGGTAACCTTTCTTAATTGGGTAACAGGAAATATTGTATGATACAGTAGACTGTCCCTTATGAAGTAGACCCCCCCCCACCTACCCCGTCTTTTTAAGTGAGAAGCACCTTGGTTTTAGTTTAAACATATTCATTTTAGCTTGATTGCATCAAAAGCCTAAGTCTAAGTCCGTTTCCTGGGACTAGAACCAGTATTTGATACCTTTGGGAGAGATCTAAAAGACGCTCCCACAGTGAGGATCAAACCCGTGACCTCCCGGTCGCTAGGCGGACACCATGTCCACTGCGCCACGGCAACCTTGGTATTGACATCTCATGTGAATGTGAAGTAATTTGGTTCCATGTAGCAGGTATCAAACCAGCCATTATAAAACCTGTGTGTTGTCACTTAGCCTCAGATCTGCAACAATTATTTCTTTCTCACCAAGACTTTCATTCCCAGTCCTTTAGTCCCTAAATATACATCAAAAGCCAAATTACTCCCAGGTGAAACTAAGGTGCTAAAAATGGCATGATAATTGACAGTTTGTTAGACCACAAGTGGCCAAGGCAGTGGAGAATTTATATCAACAATCAAGTTCTGTTCTGAATTTGGTATAAACATGAAAACTTCAGAATTTTCATTCACTTTTTATGCCCCCGGTAGGGTGGCATATAGTGATCGCACTGTCCGTCTGGCCGTCCGTCCGTCTGAAATTCCGTCACACTTTGCGTTTAGGTTTTTTTTTTAAATGTGGAAAAAGGGGGCATACCGGGTATGTCATCCTATGGTGACAAGCCTTGTTTAAATAAAAACTTAACATTTTGTTCTCAATCTATTTTTGGTATTGCTATAGCATAACAACATCAAAATTGTATACTATAACATTTTTTTTTTGAAGATTCTTATTTAACCAAACGCCATCTACATTAAATTAAAAAAAAAATGCTCACAGAAAATAACACACATTTCAGGAGATAATTGAAGGAAACACATTTCTGACGTCTTCCTTTTTTAAGCTACAATAAAATGGTTGTAACTGAACTAGAAAAATAATTTCCAAGTGCGTCACTCAAGGCAATAGTCTCCATCAGTGGAGTCCAATTACAAAGAAACTGTAATTGACATGTCGTTTCACAAAGAAATAAAAAATTGAACAAGTCATTTACAGAAAAAAGGAAAGGCATCTTCAAGAAAACAAAACATATTAAATTTCTGTGTATCATATGAGCAAAAACAAAGGTTCTATGTGGTCATTTTCTAGAACAAATGATAAATATATTGGACACAAAATAGTCATGTCCCCATGTGTTATGTGAGGTGAAACCAATCCAGGACAGATAAAATAACACATACATGTGACAATTACAAATCGTAGAAGACATGGAATGGGATTGGGTGATTATAATGGTGTAAGAGTATGAATGACAATCTGAGAGAGATATTTGTGTATGGTTTGTGAATAGAATTTCCAATATTGAACTTCATAAGCTTGTTTTATATATTTGAAACTCTTAACTATCACTCATTTGTTGGTGTTACGAGCTCAAAAGTATCATTGAAATACAACACTTCTTACAAAACAGCAATCGTGATATTATATGACCAACAATTCAGACTTGTATATCTTGTGGAGTCTTATAACATCTGAAACCATTCTTAGTTGTTATTTTTGTTTTGGCATTCCAATTCTCAACATCTTCTCTCATGGACAGTAACCCCGCTTCATTAATACGCAGAGTTATGGCTCTTGTGTAATGCATGCCCACTGTCATTAAATCACTCTTAAATAAACACCTTTTATAATTGGTAAATAATGAGTCCACTCTCATGAAACAAATTATGTTAAACAGATTACTTTCTATAAAAAATGAACAGTTACACATACATATGATTATTGGCTTCAGTCACAAATCTAGTCCGGGTCAAGCACCAAGTAATTACTCAAATAAAATAGCATCAGACTTTTTCACCACCCTGTTTTTTTTTAATTAGTCTTAGATTATTCTGTTTGCACCATAGATTAAATTTGCATCTGCTTATACACATTGATTGTCAGAAAATGTTGTTCCCTTCCATTTACACGAGTTTTCCATTGCGTTCTTCATCAACAAAAGTTTATTCCACATCATTTAAATAGCATATTTATATGCATACTGCGACTCTTGTAAAATATCTTTGCGAAATTCAATTATATTGGGTTCCATTTTGTTCCTCATCACAAGTACTCAGAACTGTTACAATCTTTATTGCATCAACCATTTTTTTATCAAAATGTCTGCTTAATATCTCCTCTTTTCAATGAAAAACAAGAATATCAGTGAAACTGATGGATGCTCCCTAATGATGCTTTGTCGATCTATGGGTTAATAGTGTGGAAAAAAATGTGACCTTGAGAAAATCTATTATTAGCCTCAGTGACCTTGACTTTGACCCCAGTGACCTCAAACCTCATCAAAAGGTAGAGGTCCATGCAAGGTACCTACATGCCAAATATGTAAGAGATCAGTAAAATATTGAAGGCGCTTTGAGAAACTGTAACAAAAGTGTGACGGAAGGAAGGAAGGAAGTAAGGAAGGAAGGAATGACAAACTGGCAACTAAATGCTCCACCGAAATTTTTTGGGGAGCATAAAAATATTCCGGGGGCATGCCTGGACCTATTTTGATAATAGTTACCATGGCTTGGGGAGTTCCAGGGCCATGCTCTCACAGAAAAAAAAATCAATTCGAAACGTAGTGGGTGCATTTTGGAGGGTCTATGGAGCATATATGCCTTACATGTACATGTGGACAATTTTTATTTTGTTTTTAGCGTTTTTAATTGTTGACTCGATAAATCAACTGTACGTAAGTACATACGCAAAGGCACACATCTGATCTACCAATGTTCACTCAGTATCTCTAATATGTCACAGGTCTTGATCTTCTGTCCCAAACTCCACGCAGCGGTTATCTCCCCACGACTCCTGGCGATGACAACTGCAATCACATGAAAATCCTTCCAGATCTGGAAGGATTTTTTTTTTTTTAAGTATGATAATTTATTATGAAAAGTAGTATCATTTTCTTTTAAATTTTGAAAATAGTGTATAAGTTAAGGTTCATAATAAAACAATAAATTACCTAAATTAAAAAAAAAAACAAGATGTGTTTGTGAAACACTATGTCCCCTATTGCGATTTTGACTCATATATTTGACCTTTGACCTTAAAGGATGGCCTTGACATTGACCTTACACCACTCAAAATGTGCAGCTCCATGAGATGCACATGCATGCCAAATACCAAGTTGCTATGTTGAATATTGCAGAAGTTATGGCCAAAATGAGCAATTTTGACCCATATAATTGACCTTTGACCTTGAAGGATGACCATGACCTTGACCTTTCAGCACTCAAAATGTGCAGCTCCATGAGATACACATGCATGCCAAGTANGGACAAAGTGGCCCCTTTGAAAATGCACTTATTGACCCTATGACCTAGTTTTTGACCCGGCATGACCCATATTCGAACTTGGCCTAGATATCAACTAGATGCAACTGCTGACCAAGTTTGGTGAAGATCGGATGAATACAATTTGAATTAGAGTCCGGACAAAGTGATGCCTTCCGCCCGCCCGCCCGCCAAGGGGTTTCACATAATACGTCCCGTATTTTATACGGGCGTATAAAAAAGTAAAAATAACAACAGGAAAATAATTGTACCACGTGGCTCGGCTAACATCACGTGTTTGGTTATAACTGCAGGGATTTGATATCAAGCTATGCTTTGAACCAGTCAAATCTCTGCGCGGAGGTTGCTTCAGTCCTTGGACTTTGTCATGATAATCAACTTATGAGCATTCATAACAGGATTTACTTGGAAGTCTGAGATAGTTATTTTCCCCAGTAATAAATTACAATTAAGATAATATAGAAAAGTTAAGTACTGACTGTAGTACTGTTTTATTGTCAACATGCTTCCATCTGCAAAGATCTTCTTTCAAGCGTGAGTCATCTGATGGGCAATATAACAAGATAATATAATTACTGCTTATTACATCCATGTTTAAAATAGTTCCTTAGTGTAAGAAGCAATGTTTGGCTGATGGCCAACTGATAAGACTACTGGAAAATGTAATTGCCAGAGAGGAGTGGTTGTGTGGCCTTAATCAATAAAGGAGTTGTGTGATGGAAATGGACCATTAAAAGGGACCTCACAGTTCAGGGTTTGTAAAAATTGACAAAATTGGGGAAAAAAATAGATTTGCAAACTTTCGTAGCAGTTATGTCCATTTGATGTCATTTGAGAGGTACCAATAAAAATGAACATTTTACAAGCTCAAAAATATCCATTATATGCATCTTTTGATGATTTAAAAACCTGAAAATGTTGTTTCCAATATACAACTCCTCAGCAATACGCTGTGCAGTCACATCATCTTTCTTAACACCTATGGAACTGTCTTAACCCTTAACTACTCAGAAACGCAATTTGACTTGTTTGTAGTCCCTTAGAAATTCAAATTAAATTTAAGACCTTTCTTGCTAGATTAAAGTTTTAAAAGCTTCATTTGCAACCCTGAGGTACTGATGAACAGCAAACAGCATCAAACCTGAACAGACTGCATGTTACTCGCAGGATGTTCTGGTTTTATGCTTTTTAGATACAGCCATTTACACTTTGCTTCTGAGTTGAAAAGAATTAACCACTGACAGAGACAGCACAAGATACAGTTGCAGCTAAAACCATCAGACAAGTGCTCAAACTTTACTGAATCAGCTCTGAGTCAGGTGCTGGCACTGAGCATGCCATCCATGAATGGTTGCATCGCTTAACTCTTTTCCACTTAGAAACAAAGTGAAAATGACTATATGCAAACAGCATAGAACCAGAACAGCCTGCAAGTAACTCGCAGTGTGTTCAGGTTTTATTCTGTTTGCTGCTCGATCATCAGTATCTGAGGCTTGGAAATGAAGCCTTTAAAACTTAAATCTATTAAGAAAGGTCTTTAATTTTATGTGATTTCCAAGGGACTACAAACATCAAAATGAGTATCTGAGCAGGAGATGGTTAAAGGGAGACCTCATCAGTATGGCATGGCTTTGGCAAGTGTTCTCTTTGCAGACTCTGATGAGACTACGAAATGTTGATATGTGCCCCACGTGTCAGAAACAGAAAACTGGGGAGAGGGCAACAGTGATTTGTGACTGACAGTTGCAGAACAGCCTTGTGGGGGATCCGTTATGGTCATGGAAGGGTTTTTCAAATCTTTACTACAATCTCATTTTTCTTTGCCATCATATATATCAGAAAATGTCACTGATTTACCACAATGTCAGGGCTTTACCAAAATTCTATGGACTAATTGCCATGGCTTTACAAAAATGCCTTGGGCTTATGACATTGTTTTTTTAACAAATGTCATGGATATATATGTCAATCGAATTTACCAATATGTCATGGAAAGTCATGATTTTATTAAATATGTCATTGATTTTCCGAAAATGGCGCGGCATTATTCACTTGACTGCAATTCCATGTATTAGACAAAATGTCTCGGAATTGTTTCCTATTTAATGTTATAGATTAACTTAAATATCAATGATTCAGAAAACATACATAAATAAGGAGTTAATTTCTTGATTATGAAATAGATAAACGCTAACATCCAGCTGTTAAAATGTTTAAAAGTAATTCAAATTAATGTGAATGCTGTTAAATAAATAAAAACTCCTTGTTTTATGTGCGTATATTCTCAATTGAAACTTTAGCCTGTGGTGTAAAGACAATACAGATTTGTTCTATTTTGAATTCCCACATGGTCAGCTTCAGTATGATGTAGAGTGGCAAACATTTAGCTACACATTCAACATTGATTGAATTTGCATTTATTAACATGGGGGCTTAATTATCGTTAATGGGAGGAGAGCTGCAATATAAAACAAGAAATGAGTCCACACGTCACGGATGCCCCCAACTGTAACTTTGTCACTACATAAAAGAGTAACTGTGTAAATGTTTTTGAGATATACATCGACGCACTAAGTGACCCCATGACCTAGTTTTTTACCCGGCATGGCCCATGTTCGAACTTGGCCTAGAGATTGTCTAGATAAAACTTGTGACCAAGTTTGGTGAAGATCCGATGAAAAGTACTTGCATTAGAGAGCGGACACCATGCTGAATGTTTCAAAACGCACTGTGACCCCATGACCTAGTTTTTGGCCAGGCATGGCCCATGTTCAAACTTGGCCTAGATATGATCTAGATACAACTTCTGACCAAATTTGGTGAAGATCGAATTTAAACTACTTGAAATAGAGAGCGGAAACCATGCTGAATGTTTAAAACGCACTTAGTGACTTCATGACCTAGTTTATGGCCCGGCACTTGTAACCAAGTTTGGTGAAGATCGGATGAAAACTACTTGAAATAGAGAGCGGACACCATTATGAATGTTTAAAACGCACTAAGTGACCCCCTGACCTAGTTTTTGACCCCGTGACCTAGTTTTTGGCCCGGCATGGCCCATGTGTGAACTTGGCCCAGACATTATCTACATAAAACTTGTGGCAAAGTTTGGTTAAGATCGGATGAAAACTACTTGAATAAGAGAGCGGACATCATGCTGAATGTTTAGAACGCACTAAGTGACCCTGTGACCTAGTTTTTGGCCTGGCATGGCCCATGTTCAAACTTGGCCTAGACATTATCTAGATACAACTTCTGACCATGTTTGGTGAAGATCGGATGAGAACTACTATAATTAGAGAGCGGACACGAAAAGTGTGATGGACGGTCAGACAGACAGTCAGACCGACCGACGTCCGACGGACAGTGCGAAAACTATATGCCGTCCGTTGGGGGCATAAAAAGGGGGTCACAGCACTTTTAACTGAGTTTTTTTGTTTTAACAATCCCTACTGTCTATTTCAAATTTCATGAAATACAGCAATTAGGCAAAACCCAAGTACTGGTACATAGATTGCTATAAATATGCATAAACATTTCGATGATTCAAGGGCCGTAACTAAGGATTGTCTGAGTCAATTTGGGTGATTATGTAACTTGACATAGATCTTATTGCCTAACAAATTTTCATGAAGTTTGGTGACGATCCGATGACAATTCCTTGAGTCATTGAGTGGAAACGCAATTTTTTGATGATTCAAGGGCCATAACTCATAAGTGCCTGAGTAAATTTGGCTGATTTTCAAACTTAACTTTATTTGCCTTACACATTTTTATGAAGTTTGGTGAAGATCCGATGACAATTGCTTTAGTTATTGAGTGGAAACAAGAAAAAACGCATTTTTCAATGATTCAAGGGCCGTTACTCAGGAGTGTCTAGGTCAATTTGGCTGATTATCACACTTGACCTAGATGTTATGACCTTACACATTTTCATGAAAGGTGGCAAAGATCTTATGACGTTTGCTCGAGTTATTGAGCGGAAACTAGAAAAAAAGCAATTTTTCGATGATTCAAGGGCCGTAGCTCAGAAGTGTCTGGGTCAATTTGCCTGATTATCATACTTGACCCAGATGTTTTTGCCTTTCATATTTTCATGAAGTATTGTGAAGATACAATGACAATTGCTGGCGTAATTGAGTGGAAACGAGAAAAAAAACAATTTTTCGATAATTCAAGGGTCGCAACTCAGGAGTGTCTGGGTCAATTTGGCCGATTATCGAACTTGACCTAGATGTTATTGCCTTACACTTTTTCATGAAGTGTGGCGAAGATCCTATAATATTTACTCGAGTTATTGAGCGGAAAAGAGAAAAAACAACAATTTTATGATGATTCAAGGGCCGGAACTCAGGAGTGTCCGGGTCAATTTTGCCGATTATCGAACTTGGCCTAGATGTTATTGCCTTACACATTTTCATGAGGTTTAGTGAAGATCTGATGACAATTGCTTGACTTATTGAGCGGAAACTAATCCAGACGGACTAACTAACTTAAACTAACGGACGGACGGTGCAAATTTAATATGCCCCCAGAATCTATGTTCTGGGGGCACAAAAATGTAACACATGTTCATTTCATTATGAAATACCATACTCATTTTAACACCCACCCTAGCGGCATTAAATCAAGCTCTCTAAAAGAATGCTCCATCATATATTGTGACATTGTACAGCTGTTACATATTAAATGATTTATTGTATAGATGATATGCAAATACAAAATGATTGCACATTATAAACAGCCCTCCAGAGTAAACATTACACAAGAAATGATGATGCAGGTGCTTCTTTATTATGTTTACATGCACATTTATTACACTTGAAACCCTTGAGGTATGGAATATGGAGTTAAAAAAACTCATTTTACATTTTAATTAGTGTCAAACATTAGCGCAATTGATGTGTTTAGGCTAAGTCTTCAACAGGAAACAATAACATTCATATGGTACTCCCTTGAGGATTTGTTTTGTGGAAAAATTGAATTTATTTCTAACAATTAACTGAAAGCCAGAAGGGTTTAGGTCTTTACCAGAAACAATAAAATTCATCTGGCCTTCCCTAGGGTCAGAGAAAATATTTTTTGCAAAAGCTAAACTTTCATGTGCGGAAAAGGGTTTATGTGCTAATTAACTCTAAAAATGGTTTATTAACAGTCAATGAACTGCAAAAATGGTAATTGAACTTTGTGTGCTGATTCATGAATGTGTAGTTCATGAACTAAAAGTTCATGGTTGCCATTTTTGGTAAATTATTTAAGATGAATGAAAAAATTTACACCCCCCCCCCCCTAAAATGGTAAAATATGACCATTGACTTTTAAGTGTGACCTTGAATTCTGAGGTAGGGAGACAGGTTTTATACACCAAATGCTTTCTCATCTAGATGGTCATTTGTGAAAAGTCATTATAAAATAGAATAATGAATGACAAATTTACAGTGCGGACAAACCGTTTTAAGGTTTTAGGTCAAAAGTTGACCTTTGAATTATTAATTGTGACCTTGATCTTTGAAGTAGGGAGATAAGTGTTGCATGTGACATGTTGCCAAATTAAGATTGCATTTGTGCAAAGTTGGTTTTTTATCTAACAATATATGGCTAAGGAACAACTGAAACAGGAATGATCAAGCTGTTTTAAAACACAAATTTGACCTTTGACCTCTTAGTGTGACCTTTACCTTTGAGGTAGGAAGTCCCATGTTACATATGACACATTGTCTTATGATGGTTTACATTTGTGCAAAGTTATTTTAAATTCAATCATTATATGGCAAATTAAAGGCTGAGACAGGACTTTTCAAGCTGATATATGGCCAAATTTGACCTCTAACTGTGACCTTTACCTTCGAGATAAAGAGACTGGTGTTAAACTCAAGAAAGTTGGCAAAGTTATGTCTGAGTCTTAATTCTTAAATACTTTATTAAGAATACACATAATACCGAAATTCTCAATAACAAGAGATGTATAAAACATGTTTGTCAAGAACTTTCAGCAAAGTTGTCCCTGTGACCTTGACCTTTGGGTTCTTGATATTAAAATCCTTAGAGGCAATCCTTCCTCAAGACTTACCATCATACTGATCCTTATGATCCTAAGAAGTCCCTCAACAATTTTCATGTTACAAGCCAAAACAATCGCATTTTAGTAGTCCTTATGAACTTAAACTAAAAAACCTCTTCCTTTCCTACCAAGAAACCACTATACGAATGTGCATGAGCGTCAGTAAAGGCATTATCTGGATATTGAGAAAAACAGAATTTCCAGTAACAACCCCTGTGACCATGACCTTTGACCTAAAAATCAATATTCCTCATTCAAGTAGCTAGCAAAACAATAAAGCTGATTGTATGTGCAAGCCTTCTCTATATTTCATGCAGAAACCGATTCCTTTATACAAGGTCATTAACATTGACCTTTGTCCTGGTGACATCAAAAACAAAATGTGTCTTCTTTTCCTGCTATGTAACCACTTTACCAGTTTGCATGAGTGTAGGTCAAAGCATTCTCAAAATATAATGCTGAAACGAATTTCATGTTGAAAGCGTATGTGCCCTTGACATCTAACCTGGTGACCTCACCAACAATAGGCATCATCCCTTTTTCCAAATAACCAATATACCAATTTACAGGATCATAGGTCAAAGCATTCTCAAGACATTAGGCGGAAACAAATTTACTGTGACAATCCCCTGTGACCATGACTGTCCTTTGACATGTTGACCTCTCCAACCAGGTAACCATCATACCACTTAGAATAGTTGTAGGTCAAAGAGTTCTCTAGATATTGTGCGTAAAATATAGTTATATGGACTGACTGACTGACTGAAGCGTGCCAAGAATTATATACCCACTTCTTCAAAGCATTAAAAGTGTAACAAACGCTTCATTTCTTTATCCATTTCATTCAACTGATGGTTATCCATATACAAAAACACTTATTTATTAATTTTTCAATTAATGTTGGTTACCTAGCGCATGAAACATGTAAAAATTCTATCTGGAATGCCATGACAATTTCTTTGAAATTTGTCGATTTGCCTTTCTGTAAACATTCCTTTATATTATGCAAACTTCACATGAGTTTGTGCATTCAATGTTTCGACAGTGTTTCATAACCGATGTTTGGTCAATATCATTTTATAACATAATAATCTAAATAACCATTAGCATGGTTTTCATTAATTTATACTGAAGTGTTTGCATGGGAATAGTTACCAAAAAAGTAACTGAAACTGAAACTGATAAAGAAAATCTTGCAATAAAATTATTCAAATTTGTTTGAAGATATTTTTTGCTTATTATTATAAAAGGATATAAAAAAATATTATTAATAGCTGCAGTTTGTGGTTTTATAATTTATACTGAAGTGTTTGTGTGGGAACAGTCACCAAAAAAGTAACTGAAACCGAAACCCAATTAATAAAGGATGGGGGCGCGATACATTTTTTTACGAGGTTTGACAAGAAATGTACTGCTTGTCGCACATCCTGGTACAATAATCTGATCGAGAAAGTTGATAATTCGTACTGACATCGCAGATTGTTCAAATTGCTAAAAGCAACTGTGGACAAAGGTTAATTAACAGTGATTTTTCCCTTTGCTGCTTTTTACAGTGTGGCACACGCTTTTGACTAGGTTTTCGCAATTAAATAGTTGTTCAAAAGAGATTTTTGTTGTTTGGTTTGCCAATTTCAGAAAGTGTTGAGTGAGTGATAAATGGTTGCAAACAAGGCAGTTAAATTATTCAGATTTTTTAAATGATACTTTTCTGCTTATTATTATTATTATTATAGAAAATAAAATACATTATAAAGAGATGCAGCGTGTGGTTTTATAAATGGAAAAAATAAATATATTGTTCTTAAATTACTTTAATAAACAAGCTAAAATCTCCATGTATGTCACATGTTTACCTTTTATGTATTAGAACATATGGGTAAACATCTGCTACACATGAAGGTTTGAGCTTTGAGTATAATAAGGTTAAATTAATTATTGTTCACTGCATAGTCACCAGTCCTAAGGGAAAATTAACATATAAGCCTCGCTCTGTAAAAAGGGGGTTTAATGCATGTGCGTAAAGTGTTCACCCAGATACACCTGTGCAGACCGCATAGGCGGAAAGTGTCATCCCTGATTAGCCTGTGTGAATTGCACAGGCTAATCTGGGATGAAACTTTACGCCCATGCATAAAACCCTGTTTTAACAGAACGTAACTCATATAAAAGTTCATCAAAGTGGTTGCAACAAAAGACACTGGTCAAACACACAATTTTTAACAAGCATTGAATGTGGACACTTTGGTTAAAATAAACATTGAGTCAAAAGCTTATATACATGTATATGTTATCATTCAGTCACCTTTTTCGGCCGGTCACCTGTTTCAGTCGATCATAGAATTTTTGCGGGTGAGCTCTCTTCCAATTAAAGAATGACGTCATAGTTTTTGGTGTACATAGAAAAAGTCAACACTTACGGCTTCCCACATTTTATCTAAAATAAGGAAGACCTCTGCGAAATGTTGTTCATGATTTCATGAACACTTCAAGCCAATCAGGAACTGTTCATGAACGGTTCTCAAAAAGTTCCTCAGCTTGGTTCATGAACTTTTGGACATTAACTGTTCTTAAGACACGTTCATGAACAGTTTATGAATTTTTGTTGAACACTGTAAAGTTCAAGAACAGTTCTTCATCTTACCATAAAAACTTAGTGATGAACATTTCATGAACAATTATTTCTGATGACTTTTCTGAGACAGACTTTGAGGATCCATCATGAATAATTAATTAATTCCTTTGTGCTTGATGTTTCATAAATATTTTTGAAAGTAATATTGAAATGTCTAGCATACTAATCTTGTAGATTTGTGAAACCTGTGAAGTAAGTATGAATATGCATTATAGTATTTTCACCACTGTAAGTAAGAGTTTTTGACCTGTTCTAAAGGATTTTAAGAACATTTGTACAAGAACTGTTCAAGAACTGCCTTCAGGAACAGTTCAATAACTTGTTAAGGACCTTTCCTGTTCTTGAATTATTCTTTAACTATTCTTGAACACTTTAAGGACTTTTTTGAACAACATATTTCCTTCTGATGTTCTTAGACAGGTCTACACAATGTTTTTGAACATATGATGGACTTTTTAAGAATCCAATATGTTCTTAAAAGGATCTGTCATTGTTCTTGGAAGAATTAAAAGAACAGTTTAAGAACGTTTTAAGGACATCTTATTTCAAGAACAGTTTAAGATGATATCAAGAACACAAACATGTACATTGCATTGCTGTTTTTACAAAGGAAGAATATTGTGTGCACATGAAGTTGAAACGGAAGGCACATGGTTTATGTTATATTTTGAAATGTAAGTCTTTAATAAATTACTGGCTTAACTGATCAGCCATTGGTTCCATTTCAAGTTCTTTGGCACTGTAAGTGTAACCATTTCAGGGAAACCACTGATTAGTAAATGATTTTTGAACTGAAAATGAGACTATTCATGATCTTTTCAATACATGAATTATTCATGAACATATAGTGCAAAGCTGTATTATGAAATTTAAAGAGTATTATTAAACTACATGTACTTGTATCTCAGTTAGTGTTATATTCAAATTATTGTTATATGTTGCTATCAATATGTTAAGTGCTAATACAAGACTTGTTTCTTCTACCCTGACCTGTTTGTTGAGCTTTGGAAACACTTATGATAACCTTTGTAAGACCTCAGTTCATGAAGAATTATGGTTCATGAACTATTCACTGACAGTCCGTGAACAGGAAATGAGCCATTGACGAATAGAAGGAAAATGTTCATGAACTGTTCATGAACAGCAAAACCCTGAAGAATTTTTCAAGAATTTTGTTGTTCATGAATAGTTCATGAACACTTCATGTCATTATGGTTCATGAATAGTTCATGAACACTTCATGCCATTATGGTTCAAGAATAGTTCATGAACACTTCATGCCATAATTGTTCAAGAATAGTTCATGAACACTTCATGCCATTAAGTTTCAAGAATATTTCATGAACACTTCATGCCATTAGTGTTCATGAACAGTTCATGAACTAAAATTTCAAGAACATTTCACAGACGTGGCTCATTTCCTGTTCACTGACTATTTGTGAACTATTCATGAACTTGGTTCATGACCAATTCATGAACATTTCACGAATTATGCATGAACTGCAGAACAACATTTTGCAGGGGGAAACATGTGAGTATTCATTTTTTCAATTGCTTTTTGCTCTCTCTATAAAATGAACAGAAAAAAAAAACGGAAAATCAGAATTTGACAGCTCCAGATACACCAGTTTTAAGCTTCTGCTGTCCAAAGTCACGTGACTGCCATGTGGTTAAAATCTAAATCAGCAGTACAAGGTTGGTTCAAAATGTTTCACCGCCTAATATTTTCTGACAAGAAACAAGAGATGTGTTTGTCAGAAACACAACGCCGCTTTGAAATAAAATTTCTATATATCATTTGGCAGGTTTCAAAATTTTCTCCCTTTAAAGCTTGTTACTTTCCTTGGATTTAGTTTTTTTACCTTTGACCTTGAAGGATGACCTTGACCTTTCACCACTCAAAATGTGTAGCTCCATGAGATTCACATGCATGCCAAATATTGTTATCTTCAATATTGCAAAAGTTATAGCCAACATTAAAGTTTCGGACGGACGGACAGACGGACTGACAGTTCAACTGCTATATGCCACCCTACCGGGGGCATAAAAAGCAGAACTATGCTGACATGACACTACAGCTTTAGACTGAAAAATATTTGTTTTGACCTGTGAATTGTATCAAATAACCTGTAATCAAATTTAAACATATTTAATTCCAACTTTTAAGTGCAAGTTTTTCTGTTTTGTTTTGAAAGTTTGGGAAACAGATCATCCTTTATGATAACCATTGACTAGTTGTTAATATAATCATTGTGTTTTCTGCCTGCTGTAATTCAGAAAATGGACATTTGACTGTATAAAACTGTTTTTGTTGAAATGATAAAAATATACATCTACTATGGGTTGAGAACTTAACAAGAGCACCGCATAGCGGGTGCCAACGCTCGGCTGTGGGTGCTTGGATTTTGTTTTTTTTTACCTTTGACCTTGAAGGTCATCATTGACCTTGACCTTTCACCACTCAAAATGTGCAGCTCCATGAGATACACATGCATGCCAAATATCCAGTTGCTATCTTCAATATCGCAAAAGTTATGGCCAATGTTAAAGTTTTCGGACGACGACGACGCGGACGGCAGAAGACAAAAGGGCTATGACAATACCTCGGGTTTTCTTCGAAAACAGCCGAGCTAAAAATAGGCTTGTGACAGTTAACTACTATTTTTGTATAACTTTGGAGACAACCCTTGCCAAAATACTGAGGTTTGGAGTCAATCGACTGTAACAGGTGACGCAATACACAACTAATCTTGTACGCTGTAATGGCGGCATATCGGTTTTACGGAAAGAGGGGAAAGGGATTGATCGATATCAATATATGAATTAATGTACTATGAATCAGTCTTAATGTAAATATTTTTTATTTTGCCAAATTCATATTATTTAATCTGATCTAGACGATTATTTGTTACATCGACCGCAACAGGTGACTCGAGGATACATTACAATATTATAATATAAAATTTGGATATTCAATTTGTGAACAAATGTGACATTTCACCATGTCTATGTGCCATTCTTACAGTGAAATCATACAAGCATGCTGTATNGTTCAAGAACTGCCTTCAGGAACAGTTCAATAACTTTTTAAGAATTTTTCCTGTACTTGAATTATTCTTAAACTATTCTTGAACACTTTAACTTTTTTGAACAACATATTTCCTTTTGATGTTCTTAAACAGGTTTACACAATGTTTTTGAACATATGATGGACTTTTTAAGAATCCAATATGTTCATAAAAGGATCTGTCATTGTTCTTGTAAGAATTAAAAGAACAGTTTAAGAACGTTTTAAGGACATCTTATTTCAAGAACAGTTTAAGATGATATCTCGAAGAACACAAACATGTACATTGCATTGCTGTTTTTACAAAGGAAGAATATTGTGTGCACAGGAAGTTGAAATTGAAGGCACACAATGGTTTATGTTATATTTGGAAATGTAAGTCATTGGTTCCATTTCAAGTTCTTTGGCATGTAAGTGTAACCATTTCAGGGAAACCACTGATTAGTTAAGCAGTCCCATGTTGAAAATATTAACACATGACAGATAGGGTCTCTATGCATATTAATTTGTGTCAGAATAAATGTCATGTACCATATATTCAACAAGAATTGTCAAATTTTATGACTTTCTGAAAAAAAACATAACAATCCATACACTCTAAATTATCACTCTACACACTTCATTCATACTGATGTCATGAAGGTCCATGAATAAATTATGGAAAGGAAATGAATATTCCTCAGAAATCCCCACAAAGTTCATGAATATTTCATGGGCAGTTGTTCATGAATATTTCATGAACAGTTCATGAACAAAATTCATGAAAAGTAATCATACAGTTAGATTGAATTATTGTGAATGATTCTTGAACTGAAAATGAGACTATTCATGATCTGTTCAATACATAATTTGAATTATTCATGAACATATAGTACAAAGTTGTATTATGAAATTAAAAGAGTATTATCAAACCACTTGTATCTCAGTTAGTGTTATATTCAAATTATTGTTATATGTTGCTATCAATATGTTAAGTGCTAATACAAGACTTGTTTCTTCTACCCTGACCTGTTTGTTGAGCTTTGGTAACACTTATGATAACCTTTGTAAGACCTCAGTTCATGAACTCGTGAAGAATTATGGTTCATGAACTATTCACTGACAGTCCATGAACAAAAAATGGGCCATTGACAAATAGAAGAAAAGTGTTCATGAACTGTTCATGAACAGCAAAACCCTGAAGAACTTTTCAAGAATCCTGTTGTTCATGAATAGTTCATGAACACTTCATGCAATTATGGTTCATGAATAGTTCATGTACACTTCATGCCATTATGGTTCAAAAATAGTTCATGAACACTTCATGTCATAAGGTTTTAAGAATAGTTCATGAACACTTCATGCCATTAGGTTTCAAGAATATTTCATGAACGCTTCATGCCATTAAAATTTCAAGAACATTTCACAGACACAGCCCATTTTCTGTTCACTGACTATTCGTGAACTATTCGTGAACAATTCATGAACATTTCACGAACTATTCATGAACTGCAGAACAACAGCTCGCAGGGGATACTATGCCATAAACTTGTGTAGTGTTTTCCAATGGGAAACCATGAGTGACAAAGTTGGTTGTAAATTTTACATGTAGATAGTACAACTTAAATACACGTAAGTTATTTACTGCTAACATTTCAGCATTTCAGGGAAATGTCAAGCAACACTTCTTTTAATTGGTAAAATTTAAAAACGAACCACATAATTTCCTACAGCAGTATCAACACAACTAAACAGCTTTGCAGTCAGGTTTCTCTTATTTCACAAAACAGAGAGAGCAAGCAAGTAGCCCCCCCCCCTTGTCCCATGAAGATTGAAGATGGGATTAAAGAAATTGTATAATTAATCATGTACTCTCATGTCCAAACATTGATTTTCCATCTAGAGTATGAACAACTACATGTAAATCCATTCTTGGATGATGTGCATTCCTGATTAATGATACATGATTGGCCTGCAATATTAAAATTCTGGTTAATACTGGTATTTTACTGTCACCAGGCCTTTTCCTGGCAAATTGGGGAATCAAAGCGCTGAAGGCACTGAAGTTGTTTGCTATTGCATAATCTTAGACGTAACTCAGAATTTTCAAAATTATGTTATAGCTTTTTATATCGCAAGTTTGAAATGAACACAACTCATTCAAATTTATAAAGAGTGTGTCTTTAAGCACAGGTTAAGATGTGGGTGCACTGTTTATATTTATGTTATAGAGCTAACTTAGACAAAATAACAACAATATGTCTCCTTTTTTCGCAATTGGTTGCTGCACTCATGGCAACCATCTTTAGAATTTTGGTTGCCTTGCTAAAGAATAACAAGCCTAGAATCATGTACATGTTGTGTTATGTGTATTTAATACTTTATGTATTTTCTTTAAATTATTGAGCAACAATTGTGCCGACATGACAGACTTTTAATGCATTATGTCTTAGGGCTTAATGCATATGCATTAATTGTCATCCCAGTACCAGAAACTTTAAACGAAAAACACCATAAAATCAGAAAGTGTCGTCCTTGATTTGCTTGTGCGCACTGCACAGGCTAATCAGTGTGCACAGGACACCACTTATTCAACATGCATTAAGCCCCGTTTTCCCTGAACACAGCCAATATGTACAGATTTCAATGACAAACTTGCCAATGTGGTCGCACAAGCTGTTAAACACTATTGATTACATACACATACTCACTGCCTGCAATGTACCACCAGTGGTGAAGTTTAAGCAGGATAATCAGTGTGCACAGGCAGTGGTTATCCTTCTTGCTGTAGCTAAGACTATGCGATTAGCAAAACTCCCTCTCAACATTAGTTGTTCTTGGGAACAACTAAAAATGCAATTTTGGGATTGGGAAATTTTTAGCACGAAAAGTCTACTGATTTGGGAAAAACTGACTTCTTAACTATTTATTATAATTCTAATTTTAAGAACAAGATGTAATTGAAATAAAATTGAGATATATTAATCATAATAAACTTCTGAAAAAAACTTTTGGACTGGTAAACACAAATAAGTATGATATTTTTTTGTAATTTAACTTAATTTTTGCAAAACTGCAATTGAAAATAGAAACAATTTGATTTAAAAACTAAATGTTCATGAGTTTAACAACCAAAATATGATAAGCAAATTATAAGCAAATGTCAAAAGACTGGTTCAGCTTCCAACTCTGCCCCTTTTATGCAGCACCCAGCTACACCTTTGTGCCCCTTAATCTTTTCCTTTATGCATATTCATGAGTCACTGGGCTTGACTTTGGACCTAAACTGTGCTTTCTGAGAGCTACTTTTGAGGACAAAACCCTCCAGACTGAGTACAAAAGTTCAACTGCAGCATTCCACCAGTCTCACACTTGTTGTTGTAATTAAGAGTTTATTTACAGGTTGTTACCATGGCAATAACAGTCTAACTGTTGCAGTTTATATTGTGCCACCCCTGCTTCCAGGGCATACCACCAATAAATACTAATAGTGTGTGAAGGCAGAGTTCACATGACTGACAATTAACAAGCCCAACACAATAAATGACTTGACTGAGAATGCTCTTTCTGTTGTAAGTCCGTATTTTACCCTTTGCATGCTGGGAAATTTGTTGTCTGCTAAAATGTTGTCTGCTAAATTTCTAAAATTAGCATTTTCTTTAATTTTTTTCAAAGAATACTATCAGAATAGCAAACAGTTTGGATCCTGATGAGACGCCACGTTCTGTGGCGTCTCATCTGGATCCAAACTGTTTGCAAAAACCTTCAAAATCCGGTTCCAGCGCTTAAAGGGTTAACATATATCACAACAAAGAGATATGAGCCTTGCTCTGTGAAAAGGGGGTTTAATGCATTTGCGTAAAGTGTCGTCCAAGATTAGCCTGTGCAGTCCGCTCAGGCTAATCAGGGACGACACTTTCTGCCTAAACTGGATTTTTGCTAAGAAGAGACTTTATTTAAAAGAAAATTATCATAAAAGCGGAAAGTGTAGTCCCTGATTAAATCTGGGACAACACTTAACGCACACGCATTAAACCCCCTTTTCATAGAGCGCGGATTTGCATGGAAAGCTTCCCAGTGGTTAGCAGCTATCTGAAGCAAACATGACATCAACAATGTTTATCAACCTTAACCCTTTAAGCGCTGGAACCGAATTTTGAAGGCCTTTGCAAACAGTTTGGATCCAGATGAGACGCCAGTGAGCATGGCGTCTCATCAGGATCCAAACTGTTTGCTATTCTGATAGTATTCTTTGAAAAAAATCGAAGAAAATGCTAATTTTAGAAATTCAGCAGACAACATTTTAGCAGACGACTAATTTCCCAGCATGCAAAGCGTGAATGTGAAGCAGTACAATACAACTAGCTTAGTCATTTATAAGGTTTTTCCATACACATATATTCACTGCTTTCCTGGCAAAGCATGGAGTTGATTAATTGGATTTCCGAAGTCAGTAGTTAGACCCAGTTATTGCAAAATCAATTTGGTGATTATTTTAATGGATGATTATAAATTCCATTTGACCTACAACTCTNTAGGGGGCATTGTGTTTCTGACAAACACATCTCTTGTTATTTTTTATTTTTTTCACTGTAAACTATACATGAATGTTGCTTCACCTTAATCTCATCTAACCCATAGTATGGATGACCGTTGGGGCACCACAGGTTACCTTGCAACCAGCTCTCTTCATTCCTCTCATCTTTTGACCAGTTTCAAGGGTTTGCTTAGCCTCAACCCGGTCCTTTCTGAGATGTTATCATCCCATTGTTTCCGTTGTCTACCTCTCTCCCTGTACTGTGCCTTATAGCACTGTCTTGGCAAGCTCTGATGATCGTGAGACATGCCCATACCACTTTAGTTTCCATCTTTTAACAGTGGTCATTAGATCTTTGCGTGGCCCGATTGCTCCCCTGACTCTGTTTCAGACTCGTTGGTGATGTAGTCTTTGTAGGAGATGCCGAGGAGTCTTCCGAAGCATCTTATTACTACAGCCTGTATCCTTCTCTCCAAGTCAACTGTAAGTGTCCATGGATCGCAGGCGTACAAACATATGGACATGAATAGTCTGACCTTTGACCTGAGGGCTATGTTTCTGTCCTTCCATATGGTCTTAAGTTTTGCAAGCGCTGTTGTGGTTTGTGCGACTCTGGTGAGTATTTTAGGCTTGAATTCAGCCTCTGTGACAATTGCTCCCAGGTTTTTAAAGCTGCTGACGGCTTCATGTTACAGACCCTGATTTCAGTGCTGTGTTGTTGGTCATCAGTTTGGTCTTCTCTGCACTGGTCTGCATGCCAAAACTTTTTGAGGTTTTGTCCAATCAATGCTCTTAGTTGTTAAACTCCTTTTTATGCTCCCTCAAAATTTTTGGGGGGAGCATATAGTCACCCCTTCGTCTGTCCGTCCCTCTGTGCGTGCGTCAGTCCGTGCACAATTTTTGTCCAGGCTATTTCTCAGAAAGTAATGACCGGAATTCAATTAAACTTTATGGGAAGCTTCACTACCAAGAGGAGATGTGCATATTATCAGCCGGTTCTGGTCGGATGTTTTTCACAGAGTTATGGCCCTTTGAAATTTTCCATTTACTGTACATATAGTGCAATTCTTGTCTGGGCTATTTCTCAGCAACAAATGACTGAAATTCAATGAAACTTTCTGGGAAGCTTCACTACCAAAAGGAGATGTGCATATTATCAGCCAGTTCTGGTCGGATGATTTTTCACAGAGTAATGGCCCTTTGATATTTTCCATTAACTGTACATATACTGCAATTCTTGTCCGGGCTATTTCTCAGCAACTAATGACCGGAATTCAATGAAACTTTATGGGAAGCTTCACTACCAAGAGGAGATGTGCATATTATCAGCCGGTTCTGGTCGGATGATTTTTCACAGAGTTATGGCCCTTTGAAATTTTCCATTGTACATATAGTGCAATTCTTGTCCGAGCTATTTCTCAGCAACTTATTACGGGAATTCAATGAAACTTTATGGGAAGCTTCACTACCAACAGGAGATGTGCATATTATCAGCAGGTTATGGTCGGATGAATATTGTGACAAAAACCTTTGGGGAACATCACCCGTCTCCGACGGTTTCTTGTTGCTTCTGCCTGGCAATCTTTGTTATCCGCAAAACGTAAGTTTGTGCTTATTCTGTCGCCTCGTGGTCTTCCAGGGTATTAGTCTAATGCTATCCAGGAAGATGTTGCAGAGGGTGAGAGACAGCAAACAGTCTTGTCACACTCCCACTGTGGTATTGAAGCACTCCCCTATGATGCTGTTGAAGTAGACAGCACTTGTGGCTTTGTCATAGAGGTGTTCGATGGGGGTCATGTTGGCATTGGTGTTGTACAGCCTCATGGTAGCCCACAATGCTGCATACCATACCCTGTCAAATGCCTTCTTAAAATCAATGAAGACGTGGTAGAGGTCCTGTTGGTGTTGTTGGTACCTCTTGCATAGTATCCTGAGGTTGAAGACCTGCTCTGTTGTACTGCACCATGGTTTGAAGCCTTCCTGCTCTTAAGTGATGTTGCTTCACAGTATACCAAATTTAATGAAGACAGTGCTATAATTGTCAAGACAGGGATCACTTCATTACTTACCTTATTGGTAAGATACCATGTTGGTTACCTAATTGTGTCATCTTGAAAAGTTGAAATAAGGACCCAATTATACAGAATATGGTCACTAAATAGCTATGTGTTGGTCCATAATTATAATAAACTAGTAATAATACTGAAAGAGCACAGTCATGCCTAAATTGTATTGTTTCTCATTATGTATGAGGTAATTTTGTTTATGAACAATTTGAACATACATGCCTTACGTCCGATTTCGGCGAGGCAGTTCCACTTTGGGCTGTTTGTTCCACTCACTCGTCCCCATTTAATACAATTTGTATGTAGATATTCATGAAAAAACTATGTTGGTTCTATATGTTTACTTTAAAACTCGCTATTCAAGCTCTATTTGGCTTAAACTTTTTATCTCTAATCCCTTTATTGCCCCCAACTGGGCTTTTTTATCAAGAAACAACACTGGTATATTTTAATTTATCAAGAGACAAACGTGTACCAGTGTTGTTTTTAACACCTTGCAGCTATTTATGGGCAAATTCTGGATTTTATCTGGCAATTGCAGGAAGGTGTTTTTATGACACGGGGGTCGCTTAATTTTTATTGCTATCATAGAAGTAGTAAAAGCCAACTGCATTTGTATTTTACAGAACAATCAAATTTAAAGGTACTTATTATCACCCTCCAAAGGCGGAGGGATATTGTTTTGGCGTTGTCCGTCCATCCTTCCGTCCATCCGTCCGGCCGGCACTTTTGTGTCCGGAGCCATATCTTGAAAGTGCTTTGGCGGATTACATTGAAACTTAGTATGAGTATATATATATATGGATAAGAGAATAATGCACACCAAATGGAATTGTGCACCATCTGTTAGTAACGGAGCTATGGCCCTTTGTATATATTCTGCGTCAATGCAGATGTAGGGGTATACGTGACAAAGCTCTAGTTTGGCCGGGGATATCAATTCAACGAATTTGCTTGTTTACCTGTGTTTCATGCCACCTTAGGTTTAAATATGCATGTAAAATTTGTCAAAACAGCAATTTACATATATATATCAAAAGAATTGAATGAAGACAAAATGAATACGAATAGAATTTTCAAATAAATTTTCAATTTTTATGGAATGTCTCGATTTGGGCCTAAAAAATTATGGCATTAACGATGAGGAAGTAAATTTAGTGATTATTTATAAATAATAAACAAACAATTACCGCTATATATTTGCAGACAGTATTACCCACTATAGAACTGCATATAGCGAGCCTAGTTTTGGATTCATCAATAAATTATTGCATCATGATAATTGCTAAAATTGAGAATGTGCATGTAACTCGTCTATTATGGATTACATTTTCTGCTGTTACAACAGTTTCTAATCATACGCCCTTAAAAACAGAACACTCCAGGGTACAAAATTATGTAACATGAGATATGTTAATGTATTACAGTCTGTATATCCTATAAATCTATTATTAAATATGTATTTCCAAATTTGCCTGTATGTCAGCCATCGTTACTCATGGGGAAAATTGCTGTCAGAAAAAATGGGTTTAGAATTTGTCTATCTATTGTTTGTTTGCTATTTATTGCTCTGGAGTCTGTTATAATACCCAGAACCTAATATACAANAGTCTCAGCAGGCTATCCAGTGTTCTCTCCTTGAGTTTGTTCCTGGATGGTGTGCAGAGACTGTTCAGGGGTTTTCCAAACCATTGTGGGAAAGGAAAGCTGGTCTAATTGAGATTTATGAAATCAATTAAATGGCAATTTTGGGAATTTTGTACCAACAAAATGGACCAAATTTGGATTTTTTTTATCAAAAAATATTGACACATCAGGCCTTCTCCTGGCTTCTCGGGAAAAATGCAATTCACGCCAAAAGTCCACTGGAAAAAACTTATTTAATGCTTGATTAGATGTTTATAAAATAAAATTGAGAAATAATAATCATTTCTTTCTAAAACAAGTGATGTGTTTGTGAAACACTATATTTCCACTTTTGAGCGATTTTGACCCATAAATTTGACCTTTGACCTTGAAGGATGACCTTGACCTTGACCTTTCACCACTTAAAATGTGCAGCTCCATGAGATACACATACATGCCAAATATCAAGTTGCTATCTTCATTATTGCAAAAGTTATGGCCAATGTTAAAGTTGGCGCAAACAGACCAACAAACAGACCAACAAACCAACAGACAGGGCAAAAACAATATGTCCCCCAGTATATACTGGTGGACATAAAAACACAAAAGAAACTTCTGGATGGATTTTTTTTCTCAAAAATAATGGAAAAATATACACTCTTTCCTGAGGGGAATGAGGCCGAATATCAGCCCCAAAACTGCCATAAAAAACACTGCGCTGTCACATGAAGATCACATTCCATGCTATGAGTATATGCCAAATACTGTCTATTTTTTATGATATTATATGTACATGTCAGATATAAAAGTTTTAAGTTGTATTCAATATTAAGCCTAATTCAAATAACCCATTTATGTTAAGCTCTTTTGCATTCCGTTCTTGAGTCCGTTTCCTTGGTAGAACCAGTACTTGGTGTCTTTTGGGAAGATCTAAAGAACGCTCTCACAGTGGGGTTTGAATTCATGACATCCCGTTTGCTATAAGCGAACAGATGACCTTTTGAGTAAGTTATAAATAAAAGTTCATACATAATAATGTAATTACTTGTCTTATGATTAGATGTAGTTTGATTATTTTTTTCATGGAAGAACAAATAGACACAGCTCTAACCTAACCTTCTAGCCTAACCTAATATGTTTACCTTATGTTTTATTTTCATGTTCTGCTATGTTTCGAGTTATCAGAATATTGAGTTTTACTCTGTTTTTTTTTGTGACCAGAGCTTTTACCAAAGTGTGTGCATATTTCTCATACAAGCACTTAAACAAGAGCTGTGTTTGTCAGAAACACAATGCCCCCTACTGCGCCTTTTGTTTTACGTTTGACCTTGAAGGATGACCTTGACCTTTCACCACTAAAAATGTGCAGCTCCATGAGATACACATGCATGCCAAATGTCAAGTTGCTATCTTCAATATTCCAAAAGTTATGACCAAACTTTAACCAAGGTTAAAGTTTTGGGACAGAAACATACAATGATAATTGACCTTTGACCTTAAAGGATGACCTTGACTTTTCACCACTCAAAATGTGCAGCTCCATGAGATACACATGCACGCAAAATATGAAATTGCTATCTTCAATATTGCAAAAGTTATCAAACTTTAGTTTTGGGACATAATGACAGACAGAATGACAGACAGACCAAAAAATATATACCCCCTTTTCTTCGAAGAAGGGGGCATAAACAAGAGGACCATGATGGTCCTGGAGTCGCTCATCTATTTCACACGGCACCTGGTAACAAATTTATATATATAACTCCTTCATAAATTGTCCAATCTCAATGAAAATTGAGTGGACACCCATAGGGCATTGATATGTCATCCTGTAGTAATTGTGTGAAAATCCTCTAAGTAGTTTCAAAGGAGTTGTGATAACATGATTTTCTCCCTATATCTTCTATATAGTTAGGCCATAACTCCTTCAAAAATTGTCCGATCAAAATGACAATCAGGTGGACACATCTAAGGTACCCATAGATCATCCTATTTGTGAAAGGAAATATCGTAGATACAGCGATATATCGATTTATGGGTGTTTGGTGCTATGACTCGCTTAAAATAAGTTATGAAAATACATTAACTCTTGGCTATTATGTTAAAATACCTAAATATAACTGCATTATTCTTAATTTGTTAGATGTAATGTACATGTACAGCGTAAATTAAAAAGTGTTATAAAAATAATGAAATTGTGTCATGATATAGTGGAATCTATAAAAAAACAAAGAATAGCCTGCTTTAGTACTTTTCAACCTGTGAGGTAATTAGATAAACGATACTCGATATTTCAAAATTGGAATTGATATCGTATCGGCAATTCATTGCATATCATTGATACAGCGATATCATCAAAATTGATAACAACCCTACTAAAAACATACCATGAACATATTATTGCAAGCATAACAAGTATGTATACTTTAGTGTTGTGAACATACTCTAAAAACATACCATAAACATACATGTATTATTGCAGACATAAAAAAGTATGTATACTTAAGCATACTGTAATGCGTTGATGAAAAACAATAAATCATTATCATGCAATACCCGAATAAAATATATAATCAAGAAGATTTTTTAAGGTTTTTACCATATATGGTCATGGCGGCCATCTTGGTTATGTGATCAATTTTTTTTTAACAATTCTTTTGTCCCATGACCTAGGGATGCTCAACATGAAATTTAGTTGAAATTGGCTCAATGGTTTAGTAGAAGAAGATGTTTACAAATTGTTTACAGACGGACGGACGGACGGACGCCGGACGCTGAGTGATCACAATAGCTCACCCCGAGCTATCGCTCAGGTGAGCTAA
>VMBQ01006968.1:18545-49228 GCA_007657795.1 Dreissena rostriformis
ACTTTTGCAATATTCAACATAGCAACTTCATTTTTGGCGTGCATGTGCATCTCATGAAGCTGCACATTTTGAGTGGTCAAAGGTCAATGTCATCCTTCAAGGTCAAAGGTCAAATATATGGGTCAAATTCATAACTTTTGCAATATTCAACATAGCAACTTCATTTTTGGCGTGCATGTGCATCTCATGGAGCTGCACATTTTGAGTGGTGAAAGGTCAAGGTCATCCTTCAAGGTCAAAGGTCAAATATATGGTCAAATTCATAACTTTTGCAATATTCAACATAGCAACTTCATTTTTGGCGTGCATGTGCATCTCATGGAGCTGCACATTTTGAGTGGTCAAAGGTCAAGGTCATCCTTCAAGGTCAAAGGTCAAATATATGGGTCAAATTCATTACTTTTGCCATATTAAATATAGCAACTTTAATTTTGGCGTGCATGTGCATCTCATGGTGCTTCACATTTTTAGTGGTCAAAGGTCAAGGTCAACCTTCAATGTCAAAGGTCAATTATATGGGTCAAATTCATAACTTTTGCTATATTCAACATAGCAACTTTATTTTTGGCATGCTTGTGCATCTCATGGAGCTGCACATTTTTAGTGGTCAAAGGTCAAGGTCAATGTCATCCTTCAAGGTCAAAGGTCAAATATATGGGTCAAATTCATAACTTTTGCATGTGCATCTCATGGTTCTGCACATTTTGAGTGGTCATAAAATAAAATTTCAACGTGGCGCAGTAGGGGGCATTGTGTTTCTGAGAAACACATCTCTTGTTTACTAAGAATTAACATAAGCTGATTAACATCTCTGTAGAACAGATTCTTTAGGTCATTATGTTATCATAAGACAATGAACTGTTTCTTGTTTTAAGGTTCTTGCATCAGTTTGTGTAGATTCTTTTGTCATTGCAAATCTAAACCAAGTGCATGTCAATAACCAGCAATATTGAGCACAGTTACATGCACTGAGCAATACTCTACTGTTGTCTGTTGGATATGCATTTTATGGATAATATGAGTCTCATTCTGGGAAATCTGGGCTTTATGCATGTGCATAAGTGTTGTCCCAGATAAGCCTAAGGCTAATCAAGGAGGACACTTTATCTGATTAATCTGAGACAACACTTTACGCACATGCATTAAGCTCTGTTTTCCCAGAGCAAGGCTCATATGTTTATGGACTTCATACATGAAAGTGTGCATACTTGTTACTGATATTCTGTAGCTGCCCCTCTTTCAGTTTCTTATCCATAATGATTGACATTTCTTTACAATATTTTACTACAATATGCAGAAACACTGGACTTTTAAATTTCATTAGCAAGTATGCTGGTGTAATTATGTTAAAAATGTTCTTTCTAATCAGTTTTACACCATATTTAAATAGTTCATTTTCAGATGTTTTGCACCACTTTGTTAGTAGTTTTTATATGTGTGTTTTAGAAGGGCAAAATGTATTAATTTTTTAACATTTTACAAATTTACATATAATTAGTTTGATCAAACTAACGTCAATCGCAGAATTTATTTATAATGCATATATAGAAGAACCATGAATTTGTGGTGTTGGTGTTGCAAGCAGTATTACGATCTAGGTACTATTTTTATGCTGTATAAAACAGGATGTAAAAATTACAACATACCCATGGATGTAGTCACTTTCTGTTTAAATGATTACAATATTGTATGCATAAATATTACTTTCTAAATATGGTGGCCAAAATAACCCAATGCCTGCATGACTGGGTTTGTTACCTTCTTAATTATTGATTGATAAGGACAGGTATTGTCTGCTGTTTATATTCTGAAATATCTGACTTATTGACTTGTTTTCCTGACTGTTAACCACTTGGTTACAAAGTGTAGATGGCCATGAGAGATCTAACAAAGCAGCCATTGTTTGTGTTGATTGACTGTTCTAGTTTGTTTTACCAGGGCACTCTGCACAAGCACACTCGGGACAGCACCAGGCTAGACTACTCTGTAAATATGATATTTTATCTCTGTAGAAGTTGTTTACATGAGACAAACATTCATTTGAAGAAGTTTGCATACAATTACAGAAACAATTTAATTTTAAAATGCTATTATATTGGTGAATATATTATATTAAACAAAAATACAAATAATATTTTATGAAAATAATTAATTAACATCTGTGTAAATAAGTGTGATTATTTACGGGGATTATATTATATATGATGCAAACTCATTAAACCTGAGCATGAGTGTAGAGTCTGACAGCATATAAATACTCCTGGTGCAGCAACTTTGTTTACATCTTATGGCAAGGGTCAGATGTTACATCAAGTTCATTTTTTATCTTATTAATGCTACCAAATTTGTTACAATTTTATTTTCTGTATTATCCGGCATTCATAAATAAATCCAGTACAGTCCGGTTTTTTGGACCTTCATTGTACATCACATTCACGCTTGTGTAGTGCGACAAACAATAAACCTACTTGCCCAGCATCAAAGATAAACAGTTTACCGTAATGCGCGTGTCACCTTTAACAACATTCTCTATTGATTTTGTCTTTAACTGACATGATGTCAACTGTCAATCAAATTATTCTCTGTAATCGTATAAGCAAATCAGCACTCAGGCAGCCGAATACACACCATCCACATAAAGGTTTATACAATAACTCTTCAAGTCACTGATCAATTCTACCCTTTCTCAACGACCGTAGTTCTAGACAACTTTTTTTTTTTAATTGAGAGAAAAAGTTTCCACATTAAAAAAAGCACTACCAGTTTTTAAATCAAAAGATCTCCGAGTTCTCATGCTTCAAAGTTTTTATACAGCAATCAAATATTGAAGCCTATGCTTTTCCCGAATGAAGTACAGGGGAACTGTGTTTGTTTATTTGTGGCTAGAACTTCATAACTTCATGTGAACAATAAAACTTGACAATGCTTTTCAGATTGCAAACTTAGTTATATGCATTTCAAAACACTACCATAGAATAATGCTTTTGTTATACCAATGTCCACCATATGGATATAACACATAATGCAATAAGGTAGGTAAATAGCGTGTTTTGAGATTGGCAAACTATGGAACCCATTTTTTTTTTGGACCCATTGTTTCTTTTTTGTTTGGACCCATTGTTTCAAAATATATGTGTCCCTGGGACTCATTGATGCAGATTTCAATATGAATCACTGATATGTTGTCCTGAATTCTATGATTATTTATTTTAATCAAAATAATGTGTCTGGAAACAGAATGTTGTGATAACAGCCGCCATCTCAAAATAGGTTCCTCCAATTTGCTTTTGAAGAAAAACTTTAAAATTAGCATAATGTTTGTTTTATGTGTTCATCGCTGTATGTGGCTTGCAATGTATACTGTGTTTTGTATGTGTACCTATCTCACATCTAGTGTGCTACATGTACCTATGCACAATTCTGTCTCAAACTCTATTCAGTATCCCACAAGACATGTGTGTCCTCATACTCTATTCTTTGCTTTTTGAATCAGATAAGCATCAGTTCCTTAGGGGAAGGGGCAGGGACTTTCGACAGGACTTAAGGAATAATTGTCTTTTGCCATTACATATGTGCATAATGTGTCCTTGTGTTTTTTTTCTTTCAGAAAACAACAACCAGAAACTGTATTATTTACAAATTTTTGACTGGATCTATTCAAACAGTATTAAATGGTACTGCAATTTAAATGTTGGAGGTTATATCATGTGTGATTTTAGCAGAAATTAATGTTTATTCAAACTGAGTGTGAGCCTGTACAACAATGTACTGGCTGTTGCAGGACTCGGAGGTGAATGATGTGCTACGTGCTCTAGATGCTGAGAACGAGCGTCTTCTCAACTCCTCCTCACGCAGCCCACAGGTCTCCGCAAATGTAAGTAGGGACTCAGTACTACACAGGACATGTACAGGCATACCTCTGAAGTCTTTTATATATCCTGAATGTATGCTATTCATTCTTTCATAATCAGGGTTTAAATTTGCTCATGAATTATGATTAATCAAAAATAGCTACACTGTTATCTTGTCACAGAAACTTGCCATTGTATAGGGATGCAGTAAAGCCAATATATGATGATGATGCTACTGGTAGTTGTTATATTTGAAGTTACAGGTAAACCTTTATCTGTTTTTTCGCCAACCATCTCAATGACAGCTTGAATTTTTCCTTATATATTTGAGACTAGCTCTGAGAAAACCAGACGTAATGCATGTGCAAAAAGTGTCGTCCCGGATTAGCCGTGCAGTGTGCACAGGCTAATAATGGAAGACTTTTACCACTTTATTGGAAATTTTCATTAAAAGAAAGTCTCTTTGAAACAAAGATCAAGTCTAGACAGAAAGTGTTGTCCCAGATTAGCCTGTGCTGATTGCACAGTCTAATCTAGGACGACACTTTACGCACATGCACTATCCCCCGTTTTCCTTTCAGTATGGTAGAGGAGTGGCCCATGAGCGGTCCCACAATGACAGCGATGAGGTTGGCTATGAGCAGTCCTACCAGGCACGCAGTGACCGACCACGCACCGCAATCAACTTTGTCTCCGCCAAGCAGCGAGCGATCAACCGCAGTACTGCGAGCAAGACCATGCAACGAAGTCACGACCTCCTGAAGATGATTGAGCTGGACTACACATACTGTGAGATCCTTGACCTGCCCCCAGTCAACGAGTACGACCTCTATATACGCTCCTTTGGCAGTACCAACACCAGACAGGTAGGCACCGTATGGGGATAGTCTGGGCTGCAAACACAACACAGGTATTCGCGCTGTTTGGATAGTCTGTGCTGCAAAAGGACTTGGATTTGATTACAAGATGAGATGTTTTCTAGGGAAACTGGTCTTAATGTATTGGCGTAAAGTATCGTCCCAGATTAGCCTGTGTAGACTGCACAGGCTTATCAGGGACAGGACTTCCCCCCTAAACATGGATTTTGTTTAGAAAAGTCTTACTTTCAATGAAAAATTGCATAAAAGCAGAAAGTGTCTTCTTGGAATAGCCTGTGCGGACTTCACAGGCTTATTTGGGACGACACTTTACGAACATGCATAAAGCCCAGATTTCTCAGAACGCGACTTGAAAAAATTAAATGTTAAACATGCAAGGGCAATTTGAAGGTCATACACAATGTTTTTGACCATAAGAGACCTCTTGTATTGCTTGAAATACTTTCAAAGTCTTGTTTATTATCGAACTATAAAATAGTTTAGCAACTTCAAATATGATTGAAAACAAATCACTGATACATAGATTACGCCTTTATTTATGTGTATGTTCAGGCCTACATTCAGACCAATGAGGACGCTGTGGAAAGGGATGTGCAGACAGAGGAGGTGGACAGCCGCAGCAAGTGGACCCAGCAACCAGCAGAGGACTTCAATGGCTGTGGACGTATGTACAACACACCACGCCCATCTGTGAATGTACAACACACCATACCCATCTGTGAATGTACAATACATTATACACATCTGTGAATGTACAACACACAATACCCATCTGTGAATGTACAACACACCATACCCATCTGTGAATGTACAACACACTATACCCATCTGTGACTGTACAACACACACTACCCATCTGTGAATGTACAACACACAATACACATCTGTGAATGTACAACAAAACATACCCATCTGTGAATGTACATTACACCATAACCATCTGTGAACGTACAACACACCACACCCATCTGTGAATGTACATTAAACCATAACCATTTATGAATGTACAACACACCACACCCATCTGTGAATGTACAACACACCATACCCATCTGTGAATGTACAACACACCATACCCATCTGTGAATGTACAACACACCATACCCATCTGTAAATGGAGTCAGAGATGAACTCACAATTACAGAGATTAACTCACAATTACAGAGATTAACTTACAAGTACAGATCATAACTAACATGTACAGAGATTAACTCACAAGTACAGAGATTAAATCAGAAGTACATAAATTAAATAACAATAACAGAGATTAACTCACAAGCACAGAGATTAAATAACAATTTAAGAGATTAACTCAAAAGTATTGAGATTAAATCACAAGTACAGAAATTAACTCACAAGTACATAGAGTTACTCACAATTTCAGATATTAACTCACAATTACAGAGATTTACTTACAAGTACAGAGATTAAATAACAATTTAAGAGATTAACTCAAAAGTATTGAGATTAAATCACAAGTACAGAGATTAACTCACAAGTACATAGAGTTACTTACAATTTCAGATATTAACTCACAACTACAGAGATTTACTTACAAGTACAGAGCGTAACTTACAATTTCAGAGATTAACTCACAATTGTAGAGATTAACTCACAAGTTCAGAGTTTAACTCACAACTACAGGGGTAAACTCACAAGTACAGAGTTTAACTTTCAAGTACAGAGTTTAACTCACAAGTACAGAGATTACTCCTAAGTACAAAGATTAACTCACAACTACAGGGATAAACTTACAAGTACAGAGCGTAACTCACAATTTCAGAGGTAAACTCACAATTACAGAAAGTAGTAACTCACAATTACACAGAGTTACTCACAAGTACAGTGGTATGCACAACAAACATTATCTGCCATGTTATCCACATAGATTTACTCACAATTGTGGTCATCCTTGTATTCCATTTTAGAGGTTTAGACTTTGCTCTCTATCTTTTATTGTGGTCGGTTTTTCCAACATTTAACAAAATGTATGTTTTCCATTTCAGCTATTTATAATGTTAATACAGCAGTTTTGTCAGTGTCTGCTTATATGTTGTTGTTGTGTTTTGCTTAGAAAATATTCAATAAAGTTTATAGAGCAAAATATGATTTATATTACCCATACCCAGATGATGACTTTCTAATGTGCATGATGTATGTGTTTTAATCAAAAGTCAAATGTTTGTTTCGCTTCCTCTTTTTAATGCCTTTAAGTATTTTATTTAACAACATGTTAATTATTCATCTTGACCAGAAGACTAATCTCTTCCATTCTTGTTATTGAGAGGTCAAGATCAGGACAGTAAAACTGTGATTTCAAATAACACTTAAAAAGTGTATTTCCTGTCATTACAAAATGTATCACACGTTTGACTATGCTTTTTAATGAAGTCATTATCAAACAGCAAGATCAAAGGTCTTTTATTCCAGGCATCATGAGCATGACCTATGTTTGTCCATAAATGTTTATGTTAACTATTCAAGGTCACATACATGCATTTGTCAAAATAAGCTTGTTCATTCTCTCACTTTCCCACGCGTGAAAAGACTTTGAAAAACTCATAATATTACATGTTTGCCAGAAGCTTTATTAGGTAATGGCTGGTAACAAACATATGGCTATAGTGAAGGTCAATGCAATGCAATGACTTGAGTATACAATAGTTGTGTATGTGTGATGTGCAGGTGGTGATGGAGAGAAGGATGTGGAGGAGGAGGAGGAGTCTCAGTACCGGCACAAGGACCAGGACCAGGGCAGACTCAACAAGTTCCTTGAGAGAGCAGGACAGGTAACTAGGGGGTATGAGTGTGGGTGTAGAGAGGTCAGGTAACTAGGGGGTGGGGGTATGAGTGTGGGTATATTGAGGACAGGTAACTAGGGTGTGGGGGGTGGTATGAGTGTGGNTATGAGTGTGGGTATATGTAGGACAGGACAGGTTACTAGGGGTGTATGAGTGTGGGTATATGGGGGACATGTAACTAGGGGGTATGAGTGTGGGTATATGGAGGACAGGACAGGTAACTAGAGGGGTATGAGTGTGGGTATATGGAGGACAGTACAGGTAACTAGGGGGTATGAGTGTGTGCATATAGAGGACAGGACAGGTAACTAGGGGGTATGAGTGTGGGTATATGGGGTAGTCTCAGTACCGTCACAAGGACTAGGACCTGGGAAGACTCAACACTCAACTAGTTCTCTTATTGAAATCCTGTAGCGTTGTTTATGTTGTGGCACCTTGTAATGTATGCATATACTGATGTTTGTCAGGTGATTTCCATACTGCTTGAGGAGGAGAAGGACCAGGAGTTGGGCAGCTCAGGGACGGGCCGGCAGACCCACATCACCGTCAGTGAGGGATACACACAAATAGACCTGCTGCCCATTCTGCAAGGTGGGTGGCTAATTATGCAGAATTGCTTTAATTCTCTCGTCAAAATGGTGTAGATAATACAAAGTATATATCGTATGTTGTATTTTTTTATTGTCATGTTATACCAGCCATTGTGCAAGATTGTGCATGTTTTTTGACAGTTTTTTGTTCACAGGTCGCCATGTGGTTCACGCCCATTTCTCCCATGTGCAGCCAAACCTGTTAGTCATGGCTTATAGCCAGGCTCCAGAGGTAAGAGCCGTCTAAATCAAATAAGCAGTATCTTCCTAACGTCTCTGTTTATAATTGGTAAGAATGTTCTGTTCTGTATAGTATATCCTATTGGAGAAATACCCAGCATAGGATAGTAGAGTACAAAGTCAGATACAGAAATAATGATAAAATTATATAATTTATGTATATTTTACAGTAGAAAAAGATGACAGAGCATAACTGATTTAACTCTTGGCTGTATTTACCAATCAGTTCTTCTTAAGACTTTAACAATAATCTAGGAACCATTTTTAGAACTTTATTATGTTGAACAAATAATATGATTGATACAAATGCATAAGCAAATAAGTTGTTATTTTTTATAATACAATCACATTAAAAGGCCACATGTAAGATTTTAATCCATAGATTCTGATAAGACCGCAGAGATAGGGACATTCTTGTCCTATTAAGTCTGTATCCTTATGACTATGAGTTGGTTGGTTCATTTAGACCTAATAAATAATTTATGTGAAGAGAATTCTACCGCTGGCTCTGCTGTTTTCAGGTGGTTGTAGAGAACCCAGTGACCAGGCGGGGTGTGCTGTGTGTCTGGAACACAAACGAGCCCACATACCCACAGAAGTAAGACAACATACATTCTCAAATAATGTATTTTTTGTTTCAACATTCAGAGGTGCAAATTAATACCTTAAAATTATAAAGAAATAAATATTACAATGTTACAATATTACAATATTAGTCAACAGAAAGCAAAAATAATAATTTTATGATAAGTTATTTTATTACATGTTTTGAAAATTGTATTGCCCTTAAATGATTACTGTCAGTTTCTTGTGAGCTTAATGTGTCAAGATTTGAGTTGTTGCCAGTGTGTGAGCAATGTGAATGGTATGTTGACAGGATCCTGGTGTGTAGCAGTGAGCCGCGGTGCTGCTGTTTCAGCCCCATCAAACCCTTCCTGGTGTTCGGGGGCCTACAAGACGGGTCAGTGGCCGTGTGGGACCTGAGAGAGCATTCCTCAATACACTGCTCCCTAGACATTAACGGGGGGTCCTACTCACTGAGATATCCCACCTATGACACAGGTGAGTATCCTGGGGACACCCCGTATGTATCTGTGTGGTGCTTATTTCTGTACCAATAGATGTGTTCACCTGCAAATGTCTTCCATTGCAGCTCTAGTTCTGAGTGAGGAGAACCACCACAGCCCTGTGACCTGTATACAGCCCATCTACTCCTCCACACGCAGGTAGGGCACCACGGGTTATTTTCACTTGCATGTTCTACTTATTTATGGCTTGCATCATAGTTAAAATTTATATTTGTCATTAATAATGTCAATTTATTTGTTAATGTTAATGATTTATTTTCACCATGTTACTCACATTTTAAATGAAACAAACGTGTTTAAAGTACTATATAAAACCCACACTGACAGAAGTTTATAAGCAAAGTTTCCAAAGGGATTGTTGTGATTTCAGTGCTCCTACAAGTGATTCTCCAAACCAGACTCAAGCCTCGGAAGGTAGGTGAATAACAAGGCATAGGCAGGCTGTATTGTGTTGTGGAGACATTGGTCAGAACATTCAAAACATTCAAACCTTATTTGATGTTTGCTTATGTGCACTTAAGGCAGATAAGTAAAGAACAACATATTGATGCCTGGACTAGTATTTTTTAGCTCACCTGAGCATGAAGTTCTCAAGGTGAGCTACTGTGATCACCATATGTCTGGTGTGCGTCATGCTGTGTGCTTCATCAACTTTTTTGCTTGTTACCACTATAGAGGCCCCATTTTTCATTCAATCAGAATGTTTATCTGGATAATATCTAGGCCGAGTGTGAATCTCAGTCATGTGGGTCCAAAACCTAGGTCAGCTTATCAAATCTTACAAAAACATTGTTACCACTTTAAAGGCATTATTTATGACTCAATCTGGAAGAGTCTTGGTCAGAATGTTTATTTAGAAAATATCTAGGCTAGAGTTTGAAGCTGGGCCAGGTCACCAGTTCAAATCTTAGCAAAACCTTGTTACCAATCTAGAGGCCAAATGTATGACTCAATCTTAATGAAACTTGCTTAGAATGTTATTCTGGACATTTTCTAGGACGAATTTGAATCTGGGTCACGCGCGTCCAAAAACTTAGGCACTTGGTTAAATGTTAATTAAACCTTGTTATCAGATTCATGATTCAATCTTGTTGAAACTTGGTCACCTAGGCTGTATTCAAATCTGGGTCACATGCATAAAAAACCAAGGTCACCAGGTCAAATCTTACAAAAACTTTGTTTACTCTCTTGGGATAAATTTTATTACTCAAGCTTGATGAAACTTTGTCAGACTGTTATCTTGAAAATATGATGGCAAAGTTTGAATGTGGGTTAGATGTGTCTTAAAACTAGGTTACAGGTCAGATCTTAAAAAACTTGTTGCAACTCTAAGGGTCATGTATCACTCAGTCTTGATAAAATTATTTCAGAATGTTTAGCTTAAAAATATAAAGGCCATGTTTTAATCTGGCTCAAGTATGGTCAAAAGCTAGATCACCTGGTCAAGTCTTGAGCAAATGATGTCCATGAATTCATGTCAGCACTTAAGAGCCATTATGGCCCTCGCGTTTGTATATCATTTCAAAATATTACTTGTAATTTTTTAATAAAGCAAATTTACCTTTATTTACAATGAAACTGTGATGTTATTAACACATAAATACAAAATGGAATACTTTCAACAAGCCCACACCAGTGTAGAAGGTATGTCTCCCCGTCCCTGCCCACATCATGTGGATTGTGTCTGGTTTCAGAGTCGTCTACTGGCATGTCCTTCCAGCTTGTGTCCACAGAGGAAAGTTCAGTGCTGCATTTTTGGGTATGCTTGTAAAACCACTTTTGTCACTTCAATATTGTTTGGGCATACTTGTTGCGCATTTTCAACCCAAAGTTATTTCTATACTTATATATGTATCGCGTCGTGAGAAAACCTGCCTTATTGACATTTACAACTTCATCAAGAAAATGACGTCAAAGATTTCCGCATAAATTTTGTACTGTTTTTACCGAAGCAAGTTTACAGTAAAGTGAATTCATAAGCAATATTTTGTGATTTTTCTCAATATGGACGTGGAATTAGAGGTAAGCACCTTTAACATTTAATTGTCTGATTTGGTTTTGAATTTGGCATGCAGTTGTAGTAAATAAACTTGAATTATTAGGCATGTCTTTAAGCACTGTTTCAATGTTGCGTGGTTTTCTCGAGAAATTTGAATTACTAGTAATTTTAGTTCCATGTACCCAGTTTGATCGTTTTGTTTATGACATGCCCGTACTTATATCGTGACATTAATAAAGTAACTATTTCAATAGCTCTGGTATTAAATAAACATCACCTCTACGACCGATGCATTTGTAAACAGGACGGAAGAGCCACCGCTTGTCATTTTGTTTACTATTTTTATGAGTTTCATTTCGTCAATTTGAGTTTATGCATAAGATATAAAAGTAAGAATTTATATTTCAGCTGTGTATAAGTTGCTTGTTCCATATGTTGTGAAAAAAATGTTTGATATTAGAGACTTGTCAAAATTGCGAAGTCATGATCAATATCTTGGTGTAAATACAGTAATAATTATACACATGACAATGTTACAGTCTCTCTATATTAGGCGCGGAAATAGCTCAGTCGGTTAGGTGGCAGAGTTTGGTGACAGAGACTGTTTTTGGTCAAGTTCGAGACCTGATGGACACACTTTTATTTTTTAAATGTTATTGTCAAATGTTGGACTCCTTATACATAGATAATACAACTGTCGTTTCTATTTAACAATTTGTAATTAGATCTTTATGTTTAATTATTACTTTTTAAAGGAAATCGAAAACCAGCATTTTGGAAGGACCCCGTGCAATACACCATTTGCATCTCAACAACAGTCATGTAGCAGTGACAGCGTGTCAGACGATCATCTCTTTGACCAGCAGCAAGATCACGCGGAAGTGGAAATGTGTCAACTTCAGGCTGCTCTGCTAGAAATTCAAGATGAAGTGTCCGATGATGAAGACCTCTCTTCAGTGGCAAATGATTCGGACTTACCTAGCATAAACGAATTTATGAAAGGCTGTGGGTGTTCAGAGAACTGTCAAAAGCATTTCAGCTATGACCAGATCCGATCAAGTGTGTTAAATATGCGAGAAATGAGCAGAGAAGAGAATGATCAGTTTCTTATGGGAATACTCAGCAACGATTTCATTTGTACTGAAACAAAAAAACGGGGCAACAAAAGACAAAGGGAAAAGAGGTCGTTTGCTATACATGGTAAAACTGTGTGTAAATCGACATTCATGTTGTATTACGATATAACGGATAACGGACTGTGCTTTCAAACATGTTAAAACATGTGACTTTGCACGGAGCTGTTCCCAGAGTCCACAGAAACAAATGACGGCGGCCTATGCATGCCATGCAGCTCAAAGATGTGCAACGGGTGGTGCATTTCTTGAAAAATACTGCTGAGACGATTGGGATATTCTACCCGGCAGCTCCACGTGGAAATGACCATATTCCGGTGGTGTTCTTACCTTCACATAACACGAAACTGGGCATTCATAATGACTACAATCAACTATGCATCAATGAGGGTGTGAAGTATTTGCGTCTTACAGCCTTTAAGACGATTTGGTCATGTTGTGTTCCACACATCAAGATCGCCAAGCCACATGACAATGTATGCGCGATGTGTGAGTCATTACTAACAGTCATCTCGAACGCAGTTACTGAAATCAAGAAATTGGACTCTGCCGCAGCCATGACCAATAATGTTAATGATGCTAGAAAGGTAAAATTGTGTTTAAAACTGTTAAGTGGTGTCTATTATAATATAAACTGTATAATATTGATAAGAATGGGCATGTTATAAGGAATTCTAATTAATGAAAGGCATAGATGAATATGTTTAAATTTTAATGTTTATAATAATAATAATAATAATAATATAGTAATATAATAATAATAGTAATATAATAATAAGTGAGACGTTATGGAATTCGATCTCAACCTTTATTTCTTAACAAATGCTTTCTTAATCAGGAGCGCGAGGAGCTGTACATGGAGCGTGTGAGACTTGCATCAGCAGACCCTGTGAACAATATCCATTTCACATTTGACTTCAGTGGGAGTGTCAGCATTCCGCATAAGAGTAGGCAGATGGGTCCCCTGTACTTCTTGTCTTTGCTGAAGGTGATGCTGTTTGAATTTCGAGTTAGCGGTGGGAGTCAAATTAATTTTGTATACGACGAGTCGCAGACGATTGGCGAAGATGGGAAACAGTCACAGGGCCCAAATGCTGTCATTTCCATGATTGATTGGGCGCTGAAACAGCACTGTCCATTGGCATCGTCCTTCTCAATTCATGCAGACAACTGTCCAGGTGGGTTTTCAAAATTATTGCTTGATCTTGAAAAACGAGGTGTTAAATGCTCCCGACTATGTCAACTGTCAACAAGTTGCAACATTATTTCATAATATTACTTCCCCATGGTTTCATCATGTTACTGCGTTCTGATGAGCTGGAGAGCATCATATTGCGTTATATTTTTCGATAAAGCGGGTTGCATCCAGGAGTAAATGCTGTGGTGCTATGCCATTTGCGTCATATGTACACAGTCGATACTGCGCAGGTCATAGGCAGCTGCCGACTGACTTCATACACGCATGAATTATGTTGCATTGTACTCAATATCTTGAAAACATACACATAGTTAAAGTTATATAACTATAAGGAACTCCTCTTTTCTTTTTTTCAACAATGTATGAAGGTAATTTTGGGCAACTAAATTTATTCATAAATCCTTTGGATGAAAAGAGCGTTTCAAATATAAAATGTTTTCAACTTTCAGGCCAGAACAAAAACCGGTTCGTGCTGGCTTACTTTATGTGGCGGGTTTTGACGGGCCAAAACAAGACCATTGAATACCTGATGCAGATACCAGGTATATACCGTTGCTTCCAACATATATGCAATTAAAACCAATCATGCTATTCACACTTATAGGGAAACTACCAACACTTAACACGGTTATCATGTTGCCAATATACATAGTTGATAATTAATAATAAATATATATATTAATAATGCCTCAATCCTCATAGTGTTCCTTGTGCAATAATGCGTGCATCTGTGTGTTTGTTAACCTGTAACCATATGCACAGTTTTCAATATGAATTGATAACCATAGATTTATTGCACAGGTCATGCACGCAGCCATGTAGACAGTGGGTTTGCTGCAGTCAAGAAACGTTCGTCACATGGCTTGGCGATCTTGATGTGTGGAACACAACGTGACCAAATCGTCTTAAAGACTATAAGACGCAAATACTTCACACCCTCATTAATGCATAGTTGATTGTAGTCATTATGAATGTTTCGTGTTTTGTGATGGTAAGAACACCACAGGAATACGGTCATTTCCACGTGGAGCTGCCGGGTAGAATAACCCAATTGTCTCAGCAGTATTTTTCAAGAAATGCACCACCCGTTGCACATCTTCGAGCTGCATGGCGTGCATAGACCCGCGACCTTTGTTTCCGTGGACTGTGGGAACAGCTCCGAGCAAAGTCACATGTTTTCACATGTTTGAAAGGACAGTACGTTTTGTATCGTAAAACAACATGAATGTCGATTAACACACAGTTTTACCATGTATAGCAAANTGTGGCATTAGTAAAACCATTTGTACCCTCTCATCCTGAAACTTTCTCAGAGCATTAAACAATTATATGAGCCCCGCTCTGTGAAAAGGGGGTTAAATGCATGTGGGTAAAGTAAGCAATGAACAAGGCCTTGTAAAAAAAAGGTGAGCGAACTAGGGCCATCTTGGCCCTCTTGTTTTGTCAATAATGCAGGTTTTCTCACGACGCGATACATATGTAATGAAAACTGGTTGTTGTTTTGGCATCTACTGATGCCGAGAGGCATCTTGCAATTGGCCTGTCAATTAATCCATCCGTCCATCCGTACTATGTAAATCCCAGATGATACGTTTCGTATAACTTTAATATTTATTTAAAAAAAGCTTTTATACTTGTTTTGCTTTTATCTGTGAACATTCTCAACACACCCACATCATCTGACTTATTTTGACCTTGACGTAAAGACCAAATTTTGGACTTGCATGTATAATGACCAAAATTGATTGTTCAATAAACATCAATATTTCTCACTCATAGGCTTTGGTACCTCCATTCAATACTGGGCCAATGATTGGATACTGAGAAGGCTTCCAATGGGGCATCAGCGCTATTGAAGGCAGCATCTTGTTTTGTTTTAATGATCCTGTATCATTAAAGTGGCCATTTATTAAATGGACATAAAGCCAACAGTAAACCATGTTTTTCTGTTTATCACACCACAACGTCCCCATTTTAGAAGAAATAATGAAATAAAATCGCTACGACACTGCATTTTTAGCGGGAATGAATATGATGTTTAACGTGTTAATTATGATGTCCGGAGCACTTGCGCTTAATATTTGTAAAGTATGTTTTTTACGTTTTTTGTTGCTTTTTATGTTGTTAATATATTACATCTTGGTATCAAATTGTTTGTTTTGTTTAATCTGATTCTATTTTACCAAATAATTGGACTTTATATTTGATTCAGAATATTATGACCTACCTCCAAACAATGACTGATAGTACAACTTCCTGTTTACCTGATATAAAAACATGTTGCAGGTAATGTTATATCAGTTAGTGGTATGATATAAAGTACTGGGTAAAGACAATTGACCTTATTAATTATGCTACAAAGAGATATGCTGGACGGTTTAACTAGCTGCCTGATGCAAAATTATAAAATGGCTACATAAAATGACCAAAATGAGTAGACTGTTAGGTCTATGTTGCTACAAATACAATTAGCAAGGGGAGCTCTGCTGATACCCAAAGTCCTGTTCTTGGAAAACTGGGCTTAATGCAGTTGCTTACAGTGTCATCCCAGAGGGAGACACTTTCCTCTTTTATGCAATTTTTCATTAAAAGAAAGACTTTTCTAACTGAAAATCCAGTTGAGGCAAAAAGTGTCGTCCCGGATTAGCCTGTGTGCAGACTGCTTAGGCTAATCTGGGACAACACTTTACGCACATGATTAAACCCAGTTTTCCCAGAACATGGCTCACCCAGATCATACTGTGTGTCTGCTGCTTTTTGCAGGTTGTGGCTGAGACTGGGGCAGGTGAGCTGTCAGGGGCCGAGAATGACCTGGGGCTGCTGCCTGGGGCCAGCGTGAAACTCATCAAGAGCTCCTCCATCCACCTGCACAGCCCCTCCAGGTATACACACACAGCCCCTCCAGGTATACACACACAGCCCCTCCAGGTATACACACACAGCCCCTCCAGGTATACACACACAGCCCCTCCAGGTATACACACACAGCCCCTCCAGGTATACACACACAGCCCCTCCAGGTATACACACACAGCCCCTCCAGGTATACACACACAGCCCCTCCAGGTATACACACACAGCCCCTCCAGGTATACACACACAGCCCCTCCAGGTATACACACACAGCCCCTCCAGGTATACACACACAGCCCCTCCAGGTATACACACACAGCCCCTCCAGGTATACACACACAGCCCCTCCAGGTATACACACACAGCCCCTCCAGGTATACACACACAGCCCCTCCAGGTATACACACACAGCCCCTCCAGGTATACACACACAGCCCCTCCAGGTATACACACACAGCCCCTCCAGGTATACACACACAGCCCCTCCAGATATACACACACAGCCCCTCCAGGTATACACACACAGCCCCTCCAGGTATACACACACAGCCCCTCCAGGTATACACACACAGCCCTTCCAGGTATACACACACAGCCCCTCCAGGTATACACACACAGCCCCTCCAGGTATACACACACAGCCCCTCCAGGTATACACACACAGCCCCTCCAGGTATACACACACAGCCCCTCCAGGTATACACACACAGCCCCTCCAGGTATACACACACAGCCCCTCCAGGTATACACACACAGCCCCTCCAGGTATACACACACAGCCCCTCCAGGTATACACACACAGCCCCTCCAGGTATACACACACAGCCCCTCCAGGTATACACACACAGCCCCTCCAGGTATACACACACAGCCCCTCCAGGTATACACACACAGCCCCTCCAGGTATACACACACAGCCCCTCCAGGTATACACACACAGCCCCTCCAGGTATACACACACAGCCCCTCCAGGTATACACACACAGCCCCTCCAGGTATACACACACAGCCCCTCCAGGTATACACACACAGCCCCTCCAGGTATACACACACAGCCCCTCCAGGTATACACACACAGCCCCTCCAGGTATACACACACAGCCCCTCCAGGTATACACACACAGCCCCTCCAGGTATACACACACAGCCCCTCCAGGTATACACACACAGCCCCTCCAGGTATACACACACAGCCCCTCCAGGTATACACACACAGCCCCTCCAGGTATACACACACAGCCCCTCCAGGTATACACACACAGCCCCTCCAGGTATACACACACAGCCCCTCCAGGTATACACACACAGCCCCTCCAGGTATACACACACAGCCCCTCCAGGTATACACACACAGCCCCTCCAGGTATACACACACAGCCCCTCCAGGTATACACACACAGCCCCTCCAGGTATACACACACAGCCCCTCCAGGTATACACACACAGCCCCTCCAGGTATACACACACAGCCCCTCCAGGTATACACACACAGCCCCTCCAGGTATACACACACAGCCCCTCCAGGTTTACTTACACAGCCCCTGCAGGTATACACTAACAGGCCCCTCCAGGTATACACACACAGCCTCTCCAGGTATACACACACCGCACTGCATTGAGTCTTGTTTTATGAAAACTGGGCGTAATACATGTGCGTTTAGTGTTCCCAGATTAGCCTGTGTGCCTAGGCTAATCAGAGACGACCTTTTTTGCTTAAGTGGTATTTTTTCGTTTATTGGAAGCCTCTTCTTAGCAAAAATCCAGTCTAGATGGAAAGGGTCGTCCCTCATTAGCCTGTGCAGTTCCCTGATTAGCCTGTGCGGACTGCACATGCTAATCTTGGACGACACTTTACGCACATGCATTTAGCAACATTTTCCTAGAGCGAGGCTCCATAACCCTGATAGCGTAGAAAGACTGTTGGCAAGAAATAAGACTGAGTAATATAACGAAGGTTGTTAGAATGAACTTCCATTTCACACATTGTTCATAACTATCGTTTTGTTTAATCCACTGTAATGATACACGCCCCTTTTTGTTTTGAGATATTGGTACAATTAAGGTTGTATTGTTTGAATATTGCAGCATACATTTGCCCATGATTAAAATTCACTCAATGAAGTTCCTTTTCCTGCCAACGTTTTGATAAATTATAAATGTAGTAACGTGAGGACTTTTTTTAGTCAAACAAACACACAAAATGAAAGCAAGATCTATCAGTCTTTTACACAGCATTTCCTTTCAATAAGATCTATCAACCTATAGAGATTCATGTTGATAACTCATAGGGACATATACTCAAACTTTAAGTATATCAATCAATAAGGGCTACAACTCTCAAAGTATGGAAGCAAGAGTTATAATGTTTTCACTGCAATTTTCATGAATGAGACCCATCTACCTAAACAGTTTCAAGTCTATACCTCTTATAGTACTCCAGATATACTCTGAATAACTGTACTTCCAAACAATGTTGGCTATCTACTTATTATTTTTGAAGTTCATATTATTCTATCATTACTTTCAGAGCTTTCTTTTCAAACCATTCATGTCAGCCTTTTTGATTGTTGTTGTATGGTATGACTGAACAGTGGAAAGAGGAGTCTTGCTGCAGAAAAGATCTTTCTAACAAAAAAGTGTGAAAATCGTTTCCAATTAATAACTCGTCAACGAATTCACCGCTTGACTTGATACTTCACATGTGCATTGGCCTTGGACAGTAGATGACACCTATTGAAATTGGGGTCACTAGTTCAAAGGTCAAGGTCACTGTGACATTAAGTGTTAAATTGGTTTCCGTTTGATATGTCATCAAAGGATTGAGTGATGTGCCTCATACTTTGCATATGCATTGACCTTGAACAGTAGATAATCCCTATTGAAATTTAGGTCAATGATCAAAGTCAATGTGACATTGAATGTGAAAATCAGGTCCGATTGATAACTTGTTCCTTTGACATGCAGGTCATGCCCTCTCTCTCATTTCACTGGTGTTTCTATGTTTTCAGGGACGGGCGACCTCAGATGGCTCTGCGCTCCCTTGACATGCAGGTCATGCCCTCTGATCCCAATCACTTCTACGTGTCCACAGATTCTGTAGGTTACCTTAGTTCTTTTGTACCATATAGTCTGCCTTTTGTTTAAAATAATTTGAAAAAAATTTGCCTTTTCAAATTTCTTAAAACTTTTGTTTGTTTGTAGTAGTTGTATAATTTGTGTGACAATTTGGCTGCAATAAAATGCTGAACATACTTAACATAGTATTTGATTCTTTTTATGAATTGTATTTGTGTGTTTTATTGACTGTGAGTAATTATGTAAGAGGACAAACAGTTCAAACAATCATAAAATCAACCCAACTCACTTCACTTCTACACATCTGTGTGTGATTACATGTTTTGCTGTGTCATTGCAGGGGTTTGTGTTACATGGTATACGCTTCGGCAAGCGGGTCTTCCCTCGCGCTCATTCACCTGTGATAGGCGAGTACAGCAGAATAACTAGTCAACATTTATTATCCCTATACAAGTTCAATGGAAAAACTTGTGTGTTTGTAGTTCATACAGTAAAAATAACATTTTGTTCTTCTTGATGCAAAATTGTATGTTTGTAAAGAAGTCTCTGTGTTATTTTTGTTCATTTAGTGCTGATTGTACATTCTTGCAACATCAATTTTGTTTTCTTTTCAGAAGCTGTTGTTGATATTGTATCAATTGATTTCTCACCGTTTGGTCAGCCATGTTTTCTTGTAAGACACTTCATTATATATTTTTAATGTATTGAAACATTGATTATTCTTAAATAATCATATTTTATTAAAATGTGCCATTATATATTATTACTTTAAGATCATGAAAATTGAAATCGACAATTGCATCAAAATACTGAGATATCAAAAATGTATTAAAAATGTTTAAGGTAAATAGGGCCATGAAGAGAAACTGCTGATAAGTTTTGAAGTGTTTGACTTGATAACTTCTGAGTTGGATCGCCATGTATCTCTGAATGATTTGTTCTCTGTTACAGACTGGTTCCTTAGATGGGACCTTTGCTATGTACAGAACACAGTCAGGTTAGTGCCTCAGCAAACCTATTATGCTCAAGAAAATGGTCGTGGTGTAGTGGGTATGGTGTCCGCCTTTCGACCGGGAGGTCAAGGGTTAGATCCCAACCATGGAAGCATTCTTTAGATCTCATCCAAAGATGCAAAGTACTGGTTTTACCCAGGAAAGGGCCTCTGGAGTGTTTCAATAAGCCTTTGGCTTTTGATGCAATCGAGCTTAAATAAATAGGTTTAAACAAAGAAAATAGAACATACATGATAAAAAAAAGATCTTTGGTAGTATTGTATATCCCATAGATACCACCTGATCATGTCACATTGTATCCAGTGATTTTCAATCCCACACCCCGAAGTGGTAGAAAAGGGATTATAGGAATGCCCTTTGTCCGTCTGTCATAACGAAACATCATTCAGTCAGTCAGTCTGTCTGTAGCACTTTCTTGTCCCCTTATACCTTCTAAACCCGTGTGACAGATATTCATGAAACTTGCCTCAAATGTTTGAAAGATGTGCAGAAGGCATTAGTCAGTCATGCAGACTCAAGATCAAGGTCACACTTCAAGGTCCAAGGCTTAAGCCTTCATTTTTGTGTCAGCTCTATATCCCCTATACCCATTCAAGATTTTCACTGAACTTATCAGAAATGTATATGTAGATATGAAGGCATGAGTGAGTTACACCGGTTCAGGGTCATGGTTATATTTCTGTTTCAAAGGTTTGAGCCTTCATTTTCATATCCGCTCCTATCTCCTATATCTTTTGAAGGATTTTCATGAAACTTGCCTCACGGGCATTGAGACAATGTGCAGTCGAAGGCATGAGTCACTTATACGGGCTTGAGGTCATAGCGCAAGGTCAAAGGTTTTACCCTCCATTTTTAGCTCACCTGAGCACAACGTGCTCATGGTGAGCTATTGTGATCGCCTTTTGTCCGTCGTGCGTTGTGCGTCGTCAACATTTACCTTGTTAACACTCTAGAGGTCACATTTATTGTCCAATCTTCATGAAACTTGGTCAGAACATGTGTCTCAATAATATCTTGGACAAGTTCGAAAATGGTTCCGGTTGGTTGAAAAACATGGCTGCCAGGGGGCGTGGCAGTTTTCCTTATATGGCTATAGTAGTAAAACCTTGTTAACACTCTAGAAGTCACATTTTTAGTCCAATCTTCATGAAACTTGGTGGGAACATGTGTCCCAATAAAATCTTGGACAAGTTCAAAAATGGTTTCGGTTGGATGAAAAACATGGCCGCCAAGGGGCGGGGCAGTTTTCCTTATATGGCTATAGTAAAACCTTGTTAACACTCTAGAAGTCACATTTATTGTCCAATCTTCATGAAACTTAGTCAGAACATTTGTTCTAATGATATCTTGAACGAGTTCGAAAATGGTTCCGGTTGGTTGAAAAACATGGCCGCCAGGGGGCGGGGCAGTTTTCCTTATATGGGTATAGTAAAACCTTGTTAACACTCTAGAAGTCACATTTATTGTCCAATCTTCATGAAACTTAGTCAGAACATTTGTTCTAACGATATCTCGGATGAGTTTGAAAATGGTTCTGGTCTGTTAAAAAACATGGCCGCCAGGGGGCGTGGCAGTTTTCCTTATATGGCTTTAGTGTATAGTAAAACCTTGTTAACACTCTAGAAGTCACATTTATTGTCCAATCTTCATGAAACTTAGTCAGAACATTTGTTCTAACGATATCTCGGATGAGTTTGAAAATGGTTCTGGTCTGTTAAAAAACATGGCCGCCAGGGGGCGTGGCAGTTTTCCTTATATGGCTATAGTAAAACCTTGTTAACACTCTAGAAGTCATATTTTTGGTCCAATGCTCATGAAACTTGGTCAGAATATTTGTACTAATGATATCTGGGCTGAGTTCGAAAATGGTTGAGATCCGTTAAAAAACATGGCCGCAAGGGGGCGTGGCATTTTTCCTTATATGGCTATGTAGTAAAACCTTGTTAACACTCTAGAAGTCACATTTATTATCCAATCTTAATGAAACTTGATCAGAACATTTGTTCTAACAATAGCTCGGCTGGGTTTGAAAATGGCTATGATTCGTTGAAAAACATGGCCGCCAGGGGGGGGGGGCAGTCATCCTTATATGGCTATAGTGAAAACTTGTTGACGCTATATTATAGCCACATTTATTGGCAAATCTTCATGAAACTTGGTCAGAACATTTGTCCCAATGAAATCTTGGCAGAGATTGAAACTGGGTCATATGAGCTCAAAAACTAGACAACTAGGTCAAATATAAAAAAAAACATGTTTAAAGTCACTTTTTTGGTCCAATCGTCATGAATCAGCTTGCATTTTTTCAGAATAGTCTAGTTCCTTTTGCTCTCAGGTGAGCGCCTTAGGGCCTGATGGCCCTCTTGTTGTGTCTGCCCCATATCTACTATAATCTTTGAAGGATTCTAATTACACTGGGCTCAAATGTTAAGCTCACTGAGATGAAAATTTGAGTCAGTCATGCCAGCTTAAGATCCAGTTTATACTTCAAGGTCAAAGGTTTGGGAATTTTTGTGTCCCGTCCATATCTCTTATAATCATTCACTGATTTTAATGAAACTTGGCTTCAATGTTTCGGTCATTAATACAATGTGCTGAAGGCATGAGTCTGTCACGCCTGTTTAAGGTCGAGGTCATACTACAAGGGCAAAAGTTTGTGCGTCTATTTTGTGTTTTATGTCTCTATCTTCTTAAACCATTGAAGTATTTTAATGACTCAGGTTTTTCATCAAACCTAGCCACAATATTTAGGTCATTTTAACAATGTGCGGAAAATATAAGTCAGTCATGCTGACTCAAAATTAAGGTCACCACTTCAAAGTAAAATAATATTGGCAGGGACTGCATGTCAATCTTGTTTTCATTTCTTACATACATAAATCCCTGAAAACTGTCAACAAATTTTCATACTTTCAAATTAACTTCAGGGTTTAACATTTATTCTCGGCACTCATTCATGTTTAACTGTGACACAGTGGCTGCTGTACTACAGGTGAACAAATCCATTCCTCTACTCTTGTTTACAAAAGATAGTGTATAAGACTGTGTATTAACCTATCTCAATGTATATGTTGTCCAGCAACTCCATTGATATCATGGCCCAGTATTACAAAGGGGCGGCCCGTGCAGTGTGTGCGCTGGTCCCGCAGTCGCCCGTGCGTGTTCTACGTGCTGGACACGGCCTCCACACTCTATGTGTTTGACCTACTGGAGGGGGACGTTGCACCCAAACATGTGGAGAGCCTCTCAACTGACAGGTACACATTATACACCAGGCTTCAGCCTACTTGTTGTGAAATTTTGAAATTTCTACCAGCAACACTGAATATTTTGGTATTAGCTCAACTATTCACCAAATCTTCCGAGCTATACTACACGCCCAAAAGGCAGTGTCGCGGTAGGCATCTGCATAATTCTCTGTTGAAGGTAAACATGGAACATCACCATATCAGTGTTTTTACTTCATGAATTCATTTGGAACTTCAGCTTCTGGGTCATTGTGTGAGGTCACAATTTCCATAATTCTTTCTATTTAGTATAATTATGCCCCTTTTTGTACTTCAAAATTTCAGGTTAACGTTTTCGTGCAACTACTATGTCATATAACTATATATACCAATGATATGGAAATGGAATTTTATATATGTGTTAATTGTCTTTATGGACATTCACTGACCAAGACCTATAACTGTACCGAGCTCTTTAGCAGGATTATGCCCCTTTCGTACTTATAAAAGGTCCGGCAAAGGTTTGCTTGCAAGATGAAATGCAGGTTAAAGTTTGCATTCAATAAGTACATTCCTCTGTAACTACAGCCAGCAGATATAAAATTTAAACTCCACACATGTCTTTGAGATCATCATGTCAGGTAAGACCAAGGCTCTCTGACTTGCAATTCAGCAGAATTATGCACCTTATTGTACGTTATGTACTAGGGAATTCAGGTAAACTGTTGCTTAAAATAAATAAAAAGTTTGCACTCAATAACTTAATCTATGATTGAGATATTGTGCAGAAACTGTGTGTTTATGTAGGTTACATGCACACCTAGGGTGAGATGAGTTTTGAGCCGGTGGGGTCAAGGTAAACAAAATAAAATAAATTAAACTAAATTTATTGGTAAAAAGTTGAAGATATATTTTCTTGGTGTGGTCATATTTCTTGTGTTAATTCCTTAACTCTACTTAAAGTTTACTATTATTTACAACCACTACAAGTATTCAACTTCAAAATATGTCTTTGTGGAAATTATATAAGGTGACTGACAGAAAACGTACTTAATACTATCAAAGCATAAGAATTGTTAAATGTGTATTTATATTTCAATAGCTCCAAGCGGTCAATATAAACATTTAGCTAGAGAATTTAGTGATACATAGCATATTTAACTGAGGCTTAATCAAGTGCGTGTTTTATCTTTAAACATAAAAAAATGTATTTATTTATGTTACTGTCTCTTGTCATTTGTTGACAGGTAATTTAGCAGGGAGCAGATCAGTCTCTATGTTCATTCCCAGGACATTATGTGTGTTTATATATTACTCTGACAGCATCATAAGTTTGTGTGCTCTTCATTTCAGAGTGACCAGTTTTGAACTTACAACAGACCAAAGATCTGAGGGTTCCAGTAAATATCCACAAATTGTGAGTACAGATGTCACTAACCTATCATGCCTTCTACTTTGGCTCAATGATTTTAATCAGCAGTTCACTAATGTATATATCTTATAATTTCTTTGCCTAGTGAAATGCAGAATTAGGCATAATAGAATAATCATCATTATTACTTAGAAATGCATCATATTAATAGACAGGTTATTTTTCCTTTTTGGACCACCTGCCAAATTTTATCTTAAAAAGTTGTCTCAGAATTGGAAGTGTTTCTGTGTTATTTATTTATAATACCACAATGCTGTTATCAGCCTGATTAAAAGAAGCCTGATTAATTTGTTTAAATGAGGACAATAGGCGTTTATATCTGTCAAACATAATATCACTTGAAATCAAGTATAAAGTTATCATTTTTGGTAAAATTTATTAGATTCCACTAAACAAACATTTAGAAACCAAGATGTATAACATAATAGACACAAAAAGAACAAAAAAGTAAACATTATATTTAACAAAAATTAAGAATGAATCTTCAAGTGCCCACACAGTCATTAAAAAAAAAAACATGCTTCATAAAGAAGATGCTGAAAAAATGCAGATTTGTAGTGATTATATTTTATTATTTCGTTTTGACATAGAGGTATGATAAAAAAAAAACAACACGTTCAAGTTACTGCCCTATTGTTTAGGAATATATCGGGCTCTGCAAGCTTATCTGTTATTTTGTTCTAAGCCTCACCTGATATGTTACAAAACGATAGGACTGTAACCTGTTATGCGGTCAATGTGAATTGTGCATGGCCCTGTCAGAAGATATATGATATGTGTACTGTTTAACAGTCCTATGCATAATTCAAGGAAAGAAATAACAAATCTCATGTTACTATAATGCTAACCAGTAACTTTACTAGACAACAGATACTCCATCCCTCTATAATGATTAGTAATTGAGCCGCGTTTTGACAAAACTGGGCTTAATGTGTGTTCGTAAAGTGTCATCCCAGATTAGCCTGTGCAGTCCGTGGATGCTAATCAGGGACAACACTTTCTGCTTTTATTGTATTTTTTGTTTAAAGTAAGTCTCTTCTTAACAAAAGTCCTGTTTAGGCTGAAAGTGTTGTCCCTGATTAGCCTGTGCAGACTGCACAGGCTACTCTGTGACAAAACTTTACACACATGCATTAAGCCCAGTTTTTCCAGAAACGAGGTCCGATTGAATTGTTGAGTTTTCTAACAGTGGTCAGTTATGTAAGTCTTTTTTGTGTGTGTTGCTACAGCTGTTCAGCACGGTAGGAGGCAAGACGGAGCTGCACACCGTGACCAAGAGTCTGCGAGACCCAGAGCAGCTCGAGACCGACTACGTGGGCAGCTATCTGGACCGCTTCTGACCGCAGGGCTGTCCTCCCCTGGACCTGCCACCCTCTGACAGTAGGGACCAGCTCCACTGTGTCCTAACAGCCCTCAACAGGAAACCAGTCTCAGTGGCAATCATAAAACGAGCCAGGCTCTGGGGAAATGGGGCTTAATGCATGTGCGTAAAGTGTCATCCCAGATTAGCATGTGCAGTTTGCACCTGCTAATCAGGGACGACACTCTCCGCTTTTAAGGATTTTGTTGTTTACAGGAAGTCTCTTCTAAATAAAAATCAAGTCTAGACGGAAAGTGTCGTCCCTTTTTATCCTGTGCGGACTGCACCTGCTAATCTGGGATGACAGTTTACACACATGTATTATGCCTCGTTGTCCCAGAGCGCAGCTCAAACAGTCAGTGTGAATGGGCCAGATCTGCAGGATAGTGTTGTATGTGTGAATGGGCCAGATCTGCAGGATAGTGTTGTATGTGCAGTCAGTGTGAATGGGCCAGATCTGCAGGATAGTGTTGTATGTGCAAACTGTTTGAAATCATATTCAGATATACAATTAAATCTTGCATATCTAGTGCCTTTTGGACTGCTCACCTGTGTTTGATCAACCCGCTGTTAGATCATTTCAGTTTCACGCTATATTTTGATAACTCTTTCATGTGCATGTTGAAATTAAGCATCATTCTTTGTACATGCTATTGTAGAGTGAGCTAGAAAAAAAAATCTGTTTTAAACCAAGATTATTTAGTAGTAATTAAATGTAAAGCAAGGATGATAATAAAACTTAAATCTTATTCTTAAAATGTTGTAACATGACAATAAACTCCTGCTCTGAGGATACAAGTTTCCTTTGTTAATGAAACTTAGTTAATGAATGGTTTGTGTTCAATTCAGCCACTCTTCGTACAGGAATAAAAGTTATGCAATTTATTCCACACTGTGAAGTAATCAGATGCAACAAAATGCAACTCATTTGTACTTGATGTTTTCTAATTTAAAAAAAGATAAGTGTGTGTTTAAGCATTGGATATAAAGCCATTTAAGGCTTGTTTTCGATTAAGTGTATAACCTGATAACGTACCATTACCTTCCTAGTTCAGTTAATCAAAAAGGAAATTGAACTTTGTGTTTCTTGGCTTTGAACCATATAATTGATTTGTTTAACAGTGAAGTGACATGATGCCTGATTTGCATGGAAAGGCAGATCAGCATGTACTTCATATGATGTTAAAGAAACATTGAATCCAAAAGATTTAATGGAAAATATTACAATCTATCTCAATCAACATACTATTAAGCTTTATTAAAGAATACTATTTTCTTATAGTAAAAGATAAAACAAAACTGTTCTTTGATGTTTTTTGAAAACTTTAAATTAAATTGTAAAATAGACACATTAAGACAGCAGATGAGCACTTCATGTTAATGTCAGTGAGCTTGTGCTGTAGGTTTGCTGTTTAATTGAACTTCTTGACTCATGAAATGCATGGTATTGAAAGAGAGCTCCTGTCTGATACTATATGTGCTGTATAATTACCAATTGTATCTTCTTATTACAATGGAATGATTTGCTTATAGCTGACTGCCAAGTTTGAAGGTCATTTCTCAACCCGTTCAACTTTTATTTATAAAAACAACAACTTATTGTTCAACTTTTGATGCTTAATATTCATTCTTAAAACTGGATGGTTCGCTCTTTAATCTCACAAAACAAAACACTCCAGTCAGTAATGGTTCTTTCATTCATTGTACAGCAGCTCTGTAAAAGAAATGAAATGACCGTAACACCCGCATTGTTTTTTCTGGCCCATTTTACATTAAATCTGAACATCTGTGATATGTACATTAGCCTGTTGAGTGTTGTGTGTGTATCAATAAATACGTAAATGTTATTGATTAATTTATTAAATGCTATGTCCATGGTAGTTTTATTATAAGTAGCTGTCAAATAGTGACAAATTGTTGAATTGGTATATTTCCATACAATCCGTCCTAATAATGTAATTGTAAATGCGGACACGAGCGGTTTATTCAATGTTCTTGTTAAGTGTGCGAGTTTATTTTCTTGTTAATAGTTTCAATACAACAAAAATTGTTTGTAAACAAGTACAACATATCAAATAAAATTTATTATTTTTAATATCTTTTTTCTCCGTTATTTATAGAATGGCTCAATTTGTGAGCAATCATTTTGTATGCTAAAGAATTGTATTGATGACTGTTATTTATTTAATTTCTTAATAAAACAATGAATCTATCTGACAACTGTTTTGTGTCGGTTCTTTGAGCGTGGATGTATTTGTTCATAGAATCAGCACGAATTGTAAGGGGGAACACCAATCAAGTGTTCAGTGCGGTCAATGTAATGAGTAATAAATAAAAACCCGTATTCTCTGCGGTCAGTGTAAATAAAAAATATTTTATCCATTCGGTCAGTATAATCATTAATAATTCCTGCCAATTGACAACAATAAGAACTTTCCTCTAATGATAGGTTCATTCTATGTAGGTGTATGGCTGTCCGGCGAGCAAAGTGGTTGGTACACGCGCTACTCGCCTACGCGACCCGGGCTCAATCCAAAGTCATGGAAAAATGTGAGTTAGGTTGGTGTTTTCTCTGGGCACTCTTGCCTCCCCTCTCAACACAAGACCACACCAAAATTCAAAATCGTTCAGTTGCAACTAAATAGCTGAAAATTGCAGCTATAATTCAAAATTCGTCCCAAACTTCGTGAGTCTAGAAAGTTAATTAGGTAGGAGTCCTGGGACATACACCGGGTCCACAAATAATGCAGCCTCAGGACCTCATAAACTTCGAAATATACACACATATGTAAGATTACAGAACGTTTAGCCTACTGGGATATTAAGCGTGTAAGGCAACATTTTACCCAGTTGCCCTGAGTTTGTATCTGTCCGTGCACTGTGATGATTTAATCCTTACTTAGATAGTATTCTGCGTTCATATCGGGGTCAGGATGGGGGTATTCGTATTATATATTCAATTTTGTCTATCAGTAACTCTGCGGTTTAATTCATAAATTTCGTTATGTTCTGTATACAACAAAATCCTCCAATATGATTGATCTACATATGCGTATGTAATATGTAATGCTTACTACAGTTACAGCGGGGTTGGTGAACTTCATGTTTCCAAACTGCGTGGTTCATTCGGTTAAAGGTCAGTGCCCCTGAACGCACCTGTATGATGCTGCATACTAATGGGGGTGGTGTTTACGATGCATTAATGAAAATTTACGTACAATTGTTAACATATTTTCACAACTGCTTTTCACGTTAAAACATTCGGTTTAAGACGTCTTTACGAGAAGTTGTGATGGGTCGCGGCTGCTGGTTTTAAATGAGAACAAACTAGATAGTCATCTTATCCCGGGAAGAAAACTGCTGTGAGTGGGGTTGTCTGTTAGGCTTACAAACTCAGGATGCTCTTGTAATACCCCCACCAAGCACAGCCAAGTGTCACGTGGGTATACGCTGGTTTAGGTTGTGCATCTATCAGTCGGTGTGCCGGACCGGGCTATGATAGTACGGTGCCTGATAAATATAACGCCAAACTGGCTCCATTATTTGCATAAAATTATTCGCGTTTCAATCACGTTTGGTTAGTTGTGTCCTTGGTGCATTGTTCGGTAAAATTGTTTGGCGGGTATTATAATGTGTTAATTAAACGCCACAAATCTGAACAGATCATTCAAAAGCTTAAGTGCCCGTTACATGACTATCTTTTCATTAAGCATATTTGCTTATAACTGCATGAGGACTTGAGCTAGCATATTGGACGCAGGCGGAACACGTACCAAGTTAAATAAGCACATTTACACTGCACTTATCATACCACTAAATTGACGCCTGATATATTTTGTATATCACGTCAACAGGAATCACTCACTGTTTTGAGGTAGGTAATGTTACTTATGGAAGGGAATATCCGCCAGTACATGCATGCTGCTAAATTACAATTTCATTTTG
>VMBQ01006969.1:20223-50660 GCA_007657795.1 Dreissena rostriformis
TTGTTGTTTTTGATAAGACAGAGACTGTTTGTTGTTTTTGATAAGACAGAGACTGTTTGTTGTTTGTGATAAGACAGAGACTGTTTGTTGTTTGTGATAAGACAGAGACTGATTGTTGTTTTTGATAAGACAGAGACTGTTCGTTGTTTGTGATAAGACAGACACTGTTTGTTGTTTGTTTTTACGTTAATTTGCTACAATAAATGAATTTACAAAGATTGTCGATCACACAAACGTTTTATAACCAACAGCAAATTGTACCACTAAGAACTTATAAACATGTCATGGCTTATACAAATAAACGGTGATTATTTCCATCATGTATAACCTATTTAAAATCATTCAAATTGAGATTTGAATAGTCTAATGACACACCGAAATGGGTAATTTTACATCCTTGTTGCATTATCAAAAGATCTTGAATTGTATTTCACCTTGTGAATCGATCGATTGAATGCCCGCTGTAACACCGGGTCGTTAAAAGAATTGTTAAGGATGTTAAATGTGTGTCGTTCATGCAATGGTCTCACATTTACATAATTAAAAACGAATACATGTTTGTAAATTATTGGTGGTGTTGTTGATAATGTTGATATTAATGATGTTACTTTTGCTGCTTTAATAATTAATGATTTTAAAAGGTCATAAAATGACAACTATGATGATGATGATGATGTTTATGATGAACATGATTATGATGCTCATAATGATGATAGAGACGAGTGTAGCTGTTGCGATTACGTGTTTTGTTGTACATATCGATGGTGTTCGTGTTGTTGGAAGGTCGAATAAGGCAATGGCGCTCAGTATGTAACTGATGATTATGTTGCTAGTGTTGTGTCGTGGTTGTTTTTTTTTGGCAAATTGAAATATTTCTGCTGGTCGTGTTTTTTTTAAGCATGTAAACATTTAAATGTACTTTCCAATTTCACACATGTTCATATCACGTTGCAACATAATGATTCGATACGGACGGAAAGTTCCTCAAAGTATAGTAGCAACGACAAACAAACGCGCATACATATCATGATAATGGATCACGCAATGCAATAGTAACTTTTGTTTAGAAAATAAAGAAAAGACACCTCGCAAATTTTAGACACTTATCGAATTCCGCCTTCTGTCAACGTGAGTGGATTCGTTCTGTGGATAAACAAATGGTGTCATGTTTCAAACGAAATCACTCGGTTTGAAAGCAATTATGCTGAGATGTATGTATAAGAAATAAAACCTCATGAGTTTGTATAAATTGAAGTGGGGTAGTCTTTTTTCGACTGGTTGATGTTGTTATTGTTTTTTGCAACATTGTGTATTCAGACACATTGTATTGAAAATAAAACCTTAGAAATATTTACAACATTTAAAATTGCCACACTATATTGATTTTGCATTTGCATAATAAAAAGTTATTTTATTTTGTCCATTTTCAAACAAACATTCAATCAAACCAAATGAAGTATGAAATATAGAAGCAATTAGAAAATAAAAATTGAATTTGAAGTTAGCGTCGGTCCTGGTCACGTGATGTTTACAGAGCTGCTGCTACGGGATTGTGTATAACTGCCTGAAAGCATGCATGTTTTATCAGTCTAGTGAATCACTCTCTCTCACTTAAAAAACAAACACTTTTTCGTTAAAAAGTTTGTCGTTGTAATCTATAAACACAGAATCATGGATTATTATATTTTTCGTCGATCAATGTTTTTGTATTTGAATTTTGCAACCCTTGTTTATCTTCGAGACTGAATATGTGTTTAAGTTAAGAGTCCTTGAAAAATGACTGCAGCTCGAACAAAGCTACCAGACTGTGACCTACATGCACGTTTGGTTTATTTGTTAATATTTTTACGCAATGTAAAGATAATTTCGAGAGCATCTATTTGGTCGAAATCATTGAAGACAACTTTAAATGACAGGACAATTACATATATGTTTGGGCGGAATGGTATCATGTGCTTTTATTTGCTGTTTCCTGCTTTAGATAATCTATATCTATTAATGAATATGTAATTCTTTTCGTTTAAGGCAGAGAATACGTGCAAATCACATGATGCATAATAACTGTAATTTTATGCAAACTATACATTAAGGACTATGTACACACTTACATTTTAGGCTAAACAATACAATGAATGTAGCTAACGTCAAACCAATTAATACATTGTGGAGTGTACATGCAAATGTTCTAAACGGTTGAACTCAAAGTTTCGTTCATTGTGGCATTATATAAAACAAGTGCAACGTATACAGGAATGAAGCCCTAGATATCGTTAACATAATAAAATGAATACGTGCTATTTTAATCCACTCTTAGTTTGCACATAACTTATAAAAACGGTACATGTTTGCTGGTTAAGGTTGCCTTACGAAATAAACGCGTTAAAAAAATCATATGCCTGATGCAAACCAAATCATTGGGGGAATGCCTGATGGAAACCAAATCATTGGGGGGATGCCTGATGAAAACCGAATCATTAGGGGAATGCTTGATGAAAACCAAATCATTAGGGGTATGCCTGATGAAAACCAAATCATTGGGGGAATGCCTGATGAAAAACAAATCATTGGGGGAATGCCTGATGAAAACCAAATCATTGGGGGAATGCCTGATGAAAACCAAATCATGCCTGCTGAAAACCAAATCATTGTGGGAATGCCTGATAAAAACCAACTCATTGGGGGAATGCCTGATGAAAACCAAATCATTGGGGGAATGCCCGGTGAAAACCTGTTCATGTTTTTGTCAAGAAAAACACATTTTTTATGTTAAGTTTCGGATTGCCTGATAAGCCAGTTGCCGTCGAAAAGAATTAAGTTATTCCGCGTGTAATATCAAAATCTTTCAGCGGCCTTATATTAAATTGTGTTAACGAAAAACAGCTTAGAAATTATTGTTGTTTTCTGTGAATTTCATTATAACGCTTGACATGAAATAAAATTATTGATGTTTTTATTACAAATTTATGATCTCTAAAATAGATAAAGCATGTGATGTCTTTTTGTTTCAGACCGTGTGTGTGTTTGTCGCGCTGAGCATTGTAGCACTGGTTAAAGCACAGACGGCCTGTGAGTACACATTTATTTAGTCGTAATTTATTTTTGGGATATAATATTCATCATGTTTTACAAATGATTTGTCTCTTATGTTGTATGGAGATTTAGAAGATTTCTGCCATTTAATATTCTTATTTCAATGGTAAATAGTATCTAAATAGTACTCTAGTATCTTAACATAAATGTTTATGCATAAAAATAGATTTTCTGACCTACCTAAACATTTTGTGGGTTAGTCTTCTAAGCTCACTTTTTGCAAAAAATCGTAAAACACAATGAAATTGGGCAAATTTGTTAAATTTAAGGAATATAAATTTACTGCAGTCGTTTAACGTAAACCAATAACTGTTGCACACTTTTGAGGATAAGAAGTTATTAAGCAATACAAATTAAGTCATAAGCATATCTATAACGTTCACACTAGAGCCGAACAAAATGTGGCACAATTTTCCACATTTTATGTTATGTTCACAATGTAAAGTGCGTTTTAATAATGAAATAAGTAAACTATTATGTTGTCCTATGTACGCGGCACGAACAACACTGACGATGTTGACAGAGGGCCTCAAGTCGATCATAAGATAATGTTCATGATGATCTCACGATTTCATGTCAGTAGGCCTAGAATTAAGTTGTTGTTGTTGTTTTCTGACAAGTTCAAACTGTAAAATTGTAATACCAAAATACGGAATATTTATTGCAAAATTATTGAGCTAAGGTTTACTTGTTTATTATATCGAAACATATCGTTCCGTTTTGCTATTGCTTTCTATAATTGTCCCAACTGCCTCGGACCCCGAGAATAATTTACAAATGTAGTGAATATTATTAAAAAAGCGCCCTGTAATTTTGTGCTTATACACACGCATCAATTGGCGACAACAACACTTTAAATTGATTGGGAATTTAAAGTCCATGACCTTATGGTTCCTATTGGTTTAGAGTGGAATTGCTGTTGCATTTTATTAAGACTTAAATCAAATAACACCTTTCTAATTAATATTTAAATGTTTTAACAATATTGTTGCAAGCAAAGGGAAGTAAATGAAGTATCGTATGCATCGAAATTGTTTTCCGTTTCATCATTAAATTTTACGTAACGTGAATACTCAAACCGTTATTGCAAAACTACTGATCCGTTTTTCATTTACTTTATGAGCCTCACTCTTAAAAAATAGGGTTGAATGCATGTATGTAAAGTGTCGCCCCAGATTAGACTGTGCGGTCCGCACAGGCTAATCACAAATGACACTTTCCGCTTTAATGGAATTTTTCGTTTAGGCGAAAACCAAGTCAATGCGTTAAGTGTCGTCCCTGATTAGCCTATGCGTACTGCACATCCTTAACTGGGACGACAATTTACGCACATGCATTAAACCTCGATTTCCCAGAGCGCGGCTCATACTATGTTGTCCGAGAAGTCACGTGACCGATCATCTTGGTTCTCTTGTATTTATTTAGAGCATAACATTTACGTACTCATTTCAACGCCACTTGTCCATTCAACAGATTTCTTGATTAATGTTATTGGAAACAAAATATTCGGCCTTACACCAGTATAATACGGAATCCGGATAGTGCCACCTATACTCTAACCTTTCTTTCATCAAGGGCGGCACATGACACACGAAGCGATACACGATATTTTGCGCGATATACGAAGCGACGCGCAAGAATGTACCACGAAATATCGCCCTTGTGTAGGTAGCCCAAAGTTGATATATCGTGGTTAATATCGCGTGTCGCTTCGTGTATCGCGCAATGTATCGTGCGTCGCTTCGCGTGTCGCGCAAAATATCGTGTGTCGCATTGAGTATCGCGCAAAATATCGTGTCTCGCGTTCAAAGGGCGACGTACGAAACACGAAGCGACGCACGATATTTTGCGCGACACACGAAGCGATACACGATATTTTATTATTCAAATATCGCCCATATTATCCGAATCTCGTGTATCGCGGTCTAATTTCAGACCGCGACACACGACACACGAAGCGATACTCGATATTTTGCGCGATGCACGAAGCGACACACGATATTTGTACTGTTCAAATATATGTTGTTAGACCAAAAATAACTGAATAAAACATATGGGTTTTGTGACAATAAATGGATACGTCAAGAAGAGTCTTCCTTAAAACGAAAGATGCAATAAAAGCGGAAAGTGTCGTCCCTGATTAGTCTGTGCGGACTGCACCGGCGAATCTGGAACGACACTTTATGCATGCATTAAACCCCCTTTTCTCAGAGCGAGGCTCATTTTGAATTTTCAGTTAAGCAATCTTTAACATTTACTTATGTTCTATGCAAAAAAAAACGGCTGTCTGGCTGGCCCCAATAAGGGCTATGTCGGTAACATCAACGGGGTATCGGTCTGCTGCGCCGTCTGTGAGCGCTCGGGGCTGGCTCTTGGTTCCGGGAGCTGCAGCTGCCCCCATAACGGCCACTAGAAACCGCGTCTAAATGCAGGCGCAACGCTGCATGTGACTGGCTTCTCTTTTACCAACTTTCGAACAGTCTGTGTATTGCGTCATAATAATGTCTGTTGATTACTGTAACAGCTTATAACATCTTTATAAAATAATAACAATAATAATAATAATAATAATAATAATAATAATAATAATAATAATAATAATAATAAGTAATAAATAATAATAATAATAATGTTGATGTTTATTCATTTTAGTGGATAACATAGTTGTTGTATGTTCTACTCTCTTGAGAAATGTGTTATAAATTTATTTTCATTATTGAATTGTTTTGTCGAGTTATGCATTATATATCGTATGAATAAACATTTATTGTCGGGCTAATGTATTCGGCAATAATACTAACAAAACCATCAGCATGATAATATGGTTGGTTAATTCAGCCACATAAACAAAGCTTGAAATTAAATAACATGTAAATACTAACAGCTTCTATATGTTATTCATTTGTGACATATAATCTTATTGGATTACCTTAACGATGACAAGAATTTAAGGTTATTTTGTTCTTGTAAAATGCGCATTGCACCTTTGCAATAGCGACACAAATATGTCTGTGCATACTATATATTATAATCCCAACATGTACGACCATTAAACAATATTAAAGCTGCTTTTAAAAGATGAACATTGATTTGGCGAAAGTTCGAATCTTAAAAAATGTCAGTAAAAAAGGTCCTAACTGCAGTTGCGATCGGTTGGTAAAGAACATAAATATAAAAGTTAAGCTTAAGAGAAATTAGCATCTAAATACATTGCATGACATAATATATGACATTATTGGTGGCATAATTTGTCATTTTTATCAAACATTTTGTTTGACATGATTTTTTTTTCTGAAAATTAAAGAAAAATATAAGTAAGTAGCACAATTTTATTTAAATGGCATATATGAATAGGTTGTTCATTATATGCCAGGCTATGTTAAGGAAATATTTTATTCTAATAATTAGAGTATATGATTATAAGTGTTTATGCAATGGATTCAAACATAATGTGATAAAAAAGGGACTGATTAAAATAAAAAAACTAATGGTTTGTTTGCTTATTAATTGGATTTAACTATTTTATATCGACTATCAATTTGGTAGTTTGTTTGAGCCCTACTTTTCAGTCCATTGTCGCCTTTCGTGTCCAAATGAAGCAAAACAGTTTCGTAAAAAACACTAACTTTTTTTCCTCTATGAAGTGTTTTCTGAGCAATGGCCCCATTCTCGATTCCCAATTTCTTAACAATTCAAGGAAAATTCCAATTTTAAATAATTTCTCGTTGAAATCAGTCAAATAAACTGATTCACAAAATGGAGAAGAAGCGCTGCTTATATAACATATATTTAAGTAATAAAACTTTACCTAATCATGTGTTCGGGTTCATTGTGTGAGGTCACTTATCACGTTCCAATATTCAGACCTGCAATTATAAGACTTAATTATTTTTTTTTTAAAGATATTACCATAAAATTTTACATATGTATCAATGGTCCGGTAAGTAACATTCAAACGTGCATGTATTTTGCCTTATGAGGTGAAATTGCGCATGTACGATTTGTATTATTACATATGTATTAATGGTCCGGTAAGTAACATTCAAACGTGCATGTTTTTTGCCTTATGAGGTGAAATTGCGCATGTACGATTTGAAATATTCTTTGGTAAGAATTAAACAGTTGTGCACATTTTTAATTTTAGATTTTCCGTATCATATTTTTATCAATTAACACTGCATTACCGATACTTACCATCTCTGAAACAGCAAGGTCCATGTGTGTTTTGTATTTGGTATGCAAACTTGTATAGTAGCCATCTACTTACTTTTATTAAATCATCACTTATGTCACAAACAAGAACCACAACTATGCCAGGCAATTTAGCAGAATCATGCCGAATTATGACCCTTTTCGTACTGTCCGGTTAATGTTTGCGTGCAACAACTTCTTATCTAAAGACATATTCATAGATAGACGTACTATTTATAACCCGATCTTCTATTGGCCGCCATATGGGATAGCTTTTTCTTCTAACAGCGTTCCTGGCTAGCTACGACATAATTATTATGGAAATTCAAGAGCGAGACAAAATAAATCAGAACAAGGAAGAATACTGAATTCATTTTAATGTCCTGTTGAAGTCTAATTTTTATCACATGCCATACCCTGTTTCTCATGTAATATATCCATTACATATATTTTTTATATTACACTTGTGTAATATACTTTTTAAGCGTTTTTATTGGCTTAGTTTTCGTTTATTGACCAATCGCATTTTTTTTTTTTTGTTGAAATGACGTTGCAACGTCGAATGACGTCACGAAATGTAAACAACATTCGGGATTTATCATTATGTTTGCGTAAATATTTATTTAATTTGCTCATTTAAAAGCATGTGATAAAAAAGATCTGACACTCGTTGTCATATCATACCATATTTTTATTAAACTCGTCCAGGAAATTCGTTAGCAAGCTCGCCAAAGGCTCGCTTACTAACAAAATTCCAAAACTCGTTTATTAAATATGGTATCATATGACAACTCATGCCAGATCCTATATATAAATCTGATACTACTTCGCATTGATACAAATTTATGTAAACATAAATCTCTTTAAAACTTCGTATAACAACTTTATTTAAATCTTAATTTAATACATCATATGAATTAAAGATTAAATCTAAACATGCATAAAATGAGTTTAGTGCAACTCTTCACCATAATGATTTCAAGGAAATATCAAGTACAAGTAAATCCACAGCCAAATACCGTCAACGTACTACGGTTCAAGGACCACAATGGAAATAAGGGATATTGCTCTTTTTTGTGTAATCCTTGGCGTTAGTTTGCATGCCATAGTGCATTCAATGCATGTACTTTTCAATTATGATTGTTTTTTTACTTCATATTGTTTTATGTACATGTTGTTTTAGTGCATTGTGTGTATGTATGCTTTCTCCGAAATAAATCTATATCTATCTCTATACGGCCGAACGGGAGACCGAGATTTTTGTGAAGCCGTGTGGTCGGCTGTTACATGCTAGTCCAGATTATTTTGCTCTATAGTTTTATAAAAGCATTTGATTTAAAGACTCATATTCACATAAGGTGTTCCAAAATCATATACATGTAACTTGAAAACAATTAAAAACAACGCACCACGAAAAGCAGTCGTCAACTCAAATTTTAGCCTACAATTTGTACATAACTTTAGAAAGACTAATAAGCAGAGATAAACATACATTCACATGGAAAATATCATGCACAATGAAGTTTTATTCCATTGTAGTATACATCAATAATGACAATAATTGTATCCATTTAACTATATTTAAACATCACGCAGTACTGTATATATTTAAAATTGAAATCATATACCCATATTTAAGCAGCACCACATACATGTGTCAACATTAAAACAGCAACGCCTGTATCCATATTCAAACAACAATGCATATATCCGTATTCGAACAACAACGCATATATCTATATTCAAACAGCAACGCATACATCCGTATTCTAACAACAACCCATACATCCGTATTGAAACAGCAACGCGTACAACCGTATTCAAACAACAACCCATACATACGTATTCAAACAGCAACACATATATTTATATTCAAACAACAACGCATACATCAGTATTCAGACAGCAATTCATATATATCCGTATTCAAATTACAAAGAATATATCCGCCTTCAAACCTCTACGTATACAACCGTATTTAACCATTAACACATACATAACCATATTTAAAACTCAGCAATTGTATCCATATTAGAACATCAACACGTGTATCCAAATTCGAAAATCACAAGGTTCATATTTATATCCATATTCAAACGTAAAGACATGTATCTTTATTCGAAGAGCCTTATACATTTATCCACAGGACAAAATCAAACAACTTTTAGCCATATTCAAAAAAAGTACATTTTTACCGTACTCAAACGACAACCTATATAATGCGATGGCTTGGCATATGTGGTAAGAATTTACTTTTGACAACGTCGAAACCAATGGTTTATATTGTGTTATCACTTCATACAATTATAAGAGGACACTCGAGCGTTTAAGCCAAAAAAGGTTGCAAGGTGGTAAAAAATGTACACTAGTCAGTCACGTTGTATAAAATGGCAAGTTACAGCAACACGAAATGACTGCCAGATTTCCGGTATCCGTTGCACGTTTGCAAACCTTCGTCGACGTTACATAATTCTGACGTTGTTGGGTCTTTATTCAGATTCCGATCTTGAGACTTAGATCGTAAAACAAAGAAGAATAAAAAGATAGTTATTACATGACCTATAAATAAATAGCTCTGTTTTGGGCAAGAACATTCGGCGACACAAAACGTATGCCCCATACCATGTAACATGTTTCATAGACTTATTGTGTCATGTGAATCGGTTTGACGTTGATGCCATTATCTAAGAGCTAGAAAAGACGTTCGTGCATATGCAGTCGTAGCACATCAGTAACGTTTATGGACTCATTAAAAAGTGAAAGATTAAAAAAAAAAACGTGAATAACAAAACTCCATAAACATAATTAGGAGAAAAAATCATGTTAAACTGTTGAAGGCTTTCATTTCAATTAAGGCAAAACATTAGCCCCATTTGTGCTGAGATTACAATCTTTAATATTATAAACTTTTCATGTTCCGAAAGTGTCTTGGAAGTACCCCTTTAAATCAAGTAAGGGGTTTTTCGTCTGCTGATACAGCTGAAGTTTAACTTAAGTGTATTTTACAAGGCAACACCTTATAGATACTCTTAAAATGTACAGCGCTTTGATTAATTTGTTATCTCAATAGGTTAACATCATGGCTATTTAAAGAATGCATAAATCACGTAAACGTGGACGGAAGTAGTTAAATGAGGTTATCACAGGGATATTTTTATTTGCATACCTTTGTTCCATAAGTATATTTATTATTATCTTTAAAGTTAATTACCGTATTTATAAAAAAATAAAATCTACCAAATAAGCATTGCTCGATAAGAACTGCTTATGTACATCGCATACATTTACTAATCATAATTTCTGTTCGAATGGTTTGAAATCGCAAATGCAGGCTCTAAATATGTTACACAACCTTTAATGTTTTTTTTGCTTTTATGATTTGTTCGAGTTCAAATGTGAACTCGTATTAAATTCGTCGTCGATAAACACAATATGTTATATTTGCAACTGTACATTGTTAACTACGGAATACCGTAAGTGTCATCGTGGTTACACATTAAAATTCAGAGGAAAACAATGCGAGAGTGCGAGAATACGATGACGAGAGTTCGAGAATACGATGACGAGAGTGCGAGAATACGATGACGATAGTGCGATAATAATATGACGAGAGTGCGAGAATACGATGACGAGAGTGCGAGAATACGATGACGAGAGTGCGAGAATAAGATGACGAGAGGACATAAAGTAACACGACAAAGATAATATATCACTCATCGAATTATTAAAACTGTTTGGAAATCACACGCGGGGTTAAACTTTTAAGTGCAGGTGGTTTCTCACAATAAAACAATGATAAACTCTTTAATGTTGTCGCACAAGCTGTTAAACACCATTTATTACATACACACTCGATAAACCGCTAAGTGATTTAAATGTAAACAGCGGGTTTAAAGAGAAGACAATCCGCAAGATCTGTCTGCAGTGTACCTGTATAAACAGGCATACGAGGTGGTTATCGTTCCTTGCGTAGTTAAGCAGCATACTGAGTTGCAAAACTCCCTCTACATTAGGCTGATAAGTGATAATGTCAGCTCGGTTTGGTAGCAGATCGGATGCATATGCTTGTAGATAAAAGTGTAATACTGCAATACTACCATTAATTGTAAAGTTTTGCGTACTGTAGTGTGTCAGTATGATTTATACATGCATTGTTATATGATAACATTGTTTTAAGCTATATTTTACTTGAAACAATGTTATGCTTTTATTACTGAATCAACACTTATAAATATATCATATTAATGTATAGCATCTTGATTAGAAAAATTACCTATCTTAATTGAAAAACTGAATAATAAGCGTAAACAGTGTTTAATATGTGATAATGTGAAAATCTTTTTCATAAGACTTCATTGTGACGTAAGGAAGCCGTGCGATTTTCAAACGAGATTTTTTAATCGGTTTGGCTTAAATTGGTTTTAATATAATTAACTGGCTATAAAAACATTGTAATAATTCAAAATCTACCAAAAAAGTCATTAAAGCTACATATTCGTATTCATATCACAAGGTTTATGTTTATGTAATCAACAGTCTTTTGAATAAAATATGCTGACAATCCGCAATTTTAAAAGGCAGCACTTCTCATTTAAAGTTCTTATGTGTGCACTACCACGAGCCATTTAATTAATGACTTTTTCTTTAAAAAAACATATCCAAGTATCCAAGTTTAGGTTGTAAATTTGTCCAATATAAGTACGGTATTTCCTTGGCTATGACAGGTAATAACTAAAACCGATGTTAAGAAAATGCAGGTTTTTAATTCGTTCTAAAATAATATCAATGTTTACTTTTCGAAATAACTATTTTCAACTGCCACTGTTGCTTAAACGTTATGTGAAAGAAAGTTGTTAGCAGAGTCAACAACTCAAACATGAATGTGTTTAAATTCTAAATATAACATTGTTCTCTCTATATATGTATTGCCCCAATTCTTGTTATTTATTATTTATTTTGTTACTATTGGTTGGTCGTGCTGCTGGTGTTGTTTTTGGTCTTACTGTTAACAATATGCGAACTATGCCACATTGCCAAATTGTAAAAGTCAACCGATCGGTCACTTTTCAACATGGAACGCTCTCAATACAAATCACGTGACCTCGTGTTCGTCTGCTCGCAGCGCTGTCTAAACGGGGGAAGCCTGGACACCACTTCCTGTTCATGTGTTTGCAAGAAACCGTTCACCGGCGACATATGTCAATTCGATAAGTGAATTCTCTAAGACTAAGTACAAGTTAACTGTAACGTCGACATCCTCATCCTTATAACTCTTTTCATCCTCATCATCAACATCATCAACATAATCGTCATCATCACCATCATCACCATCATCACCATCGCCACCAGTATCACCTTCGCCACCATCACCACCATCACCACAAACATCACCATCGCCACCATTATCACGATCCATCATCACCATCGCCACCTTCATCACAATCATCACCATCACCAAAATCATCACCATCATCACCATCATCACCATCACCACCATCATCACCATAGACACCATCGCCACCATTATCACAATCGCCACCATCATCACCATCGCCACCATCATCACAATCATTACCATCACAAAAATCATCACCATCATCACCATCATCACCATCATCACAATCGCCACCATCAACACCATCATCACCATCGCCACCATCATCACCATCATTACCATGATCACCATAATCACCATCATCACCATCATCATCACCATCGCCAACATCGCCAACATCAACACAATCGCCACTATCATCACCAACATCACCATCATTACCATCATCACCATCATCACCATCGCCACCATAATCACCATCATCACCAAAGTCCATTATCACCATCGCCACCATCACCACCATCATTACCATCATCACCATCGTCACCATTATCACCATCCTCACCATCGCCACCATCATCACCATCGCCACCATCATCACCATCGCCACCATCATCGCCATCGCCACCATCATCACCATAGTCAGCATCATCACCATGGCCACCATTATCACCGTCATCACCATCGCCACCATCATCACCATCATCACCATCATCACCATCATCACCATCATCACTATCGCCACTATCGCCACCATCGCCACCAGCATCACCATCATCACCATCGCAACCATCATCACCATCGCCACCATCATCATCATTGCCAACATCATCACCATCATCACCATCATCACCATCGCCACCATCGCTACCATCATCACCATCGCCACAATCATCACCATCGCCACCATCATCATCATTATCACCAACATCACCATCACCCCATCGCCTGCATCAACATCGCCACCATCATCAACATCGCAACCATCATCACCATCATCGCCACAATCATCACCATCTTCCCCCTCATCACCATCATCATCATCGCCACCATCATCACCATCGCCACCATCATCACCATCACCTGCATCAGCATCATCATCAGCATCATCATCACCATCATCACCATCACCATCATCACCATCATCGCCACCATCATCGCCACCATCATCACCATCATCGCCATCATCGCCATCATCATCATCATCATCACCATCATCGCCACCATCATCAACATCATCACCATCATCATCATCATCACCATCATCGCCACCATCATCACCATCATCACCATCATCACCATCATCATCATCGCCACCATCATTACCATCGCCACTATCATCACCATCGCCACCATCATCACCATCATCACCATCATCACCATCATCACCATCATCACCATCATCACTATCGCCACCATCAACATCATTATCACCTTCATCACCATCGCCAACATCATCATCATCATCATCACCATCGCCACCATCATCACCATTGCCACCATCATCACCATCGCCACCATCATCACCACCATCACCACCATCACCATCATCACCATCGCCACCATCATCACCACCATCACCACCAACACCATCATCACAAATATGCCACTGTTCTTCACATTTTGTTTTCAAAGTATCACAACTTCAAAAAAGATTCTTAGAAAAACTTCCAAAATAAAAAGCCATACATATCAAGCAACCAGTATTCGAAAGTAGTGTTGATGACACAACCTGCTTTCGGTCAGTGCAATAAGCCAAAAAACATTAGACATATCAAGTTTTTTAGGGACTAAACTAGAACTGTGTTGTAACTTAAAATGTGCCAAATCTAGACAAGGCTACAATTTGGCATTACAAAAAACACAAAACGTGTGAATTGAATTAGTTATTTAGGAGAATTTTAGGAGGGAAAAAAACAAAGAAGAAAACAAAACGAAAAAACACAACAATATCAAATAGACAATTACAATTTGAAAGATTTGTATAGCTCTTCATATTTTAATAACATTATTTACGAACATCATTAAATGGTATTAGTGTTTCTAATTTACATTATTCACGTATTTACATAGTAATTACACGCACTGCGTATATACATTTTAAATATTTTTTGTTGACGTTGTTACGAAATTAAGTTCTAAGGACACTATATTATTAATGTTTATTTTTGTTTTAAAGTATGCATTTTACGTACGAGTACGTAGTGTGTAGCCTAAATATCATTACTATATTAACTTGCGTAATAGTTTTGCAATACTTTAGTGTCGTATGTCCGTTATGTCATCGATTTCCGGTGCAATTTGTTTTTAGTAATTTTTATAGAAAGAATCACCGTCCTAGGGAAAGAGCTGCGCTGGATTAACTCCTGGTAAGCTTGATCTTTCTAAGCGTGGCTTGCTTTTATTTTTTTGACAACCTAACACGAAAACAAAACGTTAGGTTGATACAGAACCAGCAATGACAACACGTCATGTGGCTATTTATATGTTGTCATATGAGTTCATATGAGTAGTTGATCATATTTGAAAACGAAAAATGAGATCGCTGCATGAGAGGAAACAACTATAATATAAGTTACACACGTTAGTCTGTTATACATAAACGTTTGGAAAGAATAAAGATTAAAACTATGCTTGAACAAAAGATAGTTTGTATGTACCATTGAATATTTTGTTTTAATAAGATGCAGTTAATATTACTGATTACAATTTAAATATAAATGTTTTAATTTACTGGGTAAAAGACGTTGCATAGAATAAATAAATGTAGACGCAGTGTTAAAGCGTTCACAATATCTAGTCATTTTGTTATTGAATGACCAATAGCAATTGACTGTTCCGGTGCGGTTTCGATCTCCTTACCGCCGGGACACTACTGTGGCGCTTAAAGGACTGAGTTACCTAAGCTGCCGGTTCCACGCACACAACATTAAACACGTCCGGGGAAGTTGAATCGTAGTAACAAAATGTCTGAACGCGTTTAATAAAATGTTGTAAAGAATTAAATTGCCTGATAATATATTTCGATATTTGCAAACGTAAGCTAAATTTGGTGTCGAACAATTCAACGTATCACTCCTACATTGTTCAAGCTTAAACCAAAAGGTACCCACGCCTTTTCGGAAGCCTTGATTATATGTGTTCCTTATTTAACAACGAAATGATACACATTAGATTCGGTATTTGACTCCCCAGGACCATCATTATCCGACACTTCGACATCATCGTAATTTGTGCAGCCTGGACCGTCATTATTCGACACTTTGACATCATCGTTATTTGTGAACCCTGGACCGTCATTCTCCGACACTTCGACATCATCGTTATTTGTGCCCCCTGGAACGTTATTATCCGACACTTCGACATCATCGTAATTTGTGCCCCCTGGACCGTCATTATCCGACACTTCGACATCATCGTAATTTGTGCCACCTGGACCGTCATTATCCGACACTTCGACATCAGCGTAATTTGTGCCCCCTGGACCATCATTCTCCGACACTTCGACATCATCGTAATTTGTGCCCCCTTGACCTTCATTATACGACACTTCGACATCATCGTAATTTGTGCCCCCTGGACCGTCATTATCCGACACTTCGACAGCATCGTAATTTGTGCCCCCTGCACCGTCATTATCCAACACTTCGACATTATCGTAACTTGTGACCCCTGGACCGTCATTATCCGACACTTCGACATCATCGTAATTTGTGCCCCATGGACCGTCATTGCCTGGTTCTTCGTAATCTGGAACGTCACTCTTAGCTATTCGACCAATCGCATGAGACGTTTCTGTGGTCATAGAGCTGGGTTCATGCAAGGCAGTGTACTGATGCGGTTCTGTCATCTGTGAATTAATTCAAAGGAATAATATGAATAATTAAGTCCAGAGACACCACTAGAAGGAACCTTTATTTCACCCACTAGGCGTTTATTCATGGCGAATTACCAATGTCGTGTACAACACAGAAAGGTAAGAAAAACAAAACACATGGCATTACAACTTGATGTTATGCTCTGACAATGAAATATGTTTGGACTGAAACCCGGTTTCAAGTCATGCAGATATTACACAGGGTTACACCTGTATGTTTGTATGTTTAAAAGCGATTGATTTTTTTTTAGTTGTTATTTAAAAAAATTGCATCAGCTGTAATATTATGATTAATTTAACTAATTAAGCAGCGACTTGAACATTCTTTAATCAAGAATATTGATAAGGTAAATCACTGGATTAAATTACGAACGAATGCATTACACATTACTAAGGTGAAGGGCCGGTCAAACTTGGTTAATAGGCGTGATATCGTCAATCTCTTTAGTTATAATGTACATTTTGTAATCAAAGTAAGGCCTGTGGTGGCATTTACTACTGTCCTAAGTCAAACATCAACTTCAGTTGTCCATGACAATTTCAGGTCAAATCTGGAACCAGTAAAGTACTGAAATGAACTGTATTTGCATCATAGGTACATTATTACATATCTGAGCCAACTAAAAGCATAACAACAAAGCTGGAGCGAGGTGTACGGTTTTGCATCGAGCTCTATTATATCGTCGGGAATGACAGTATAATTAACGCTGTTGTCATGACCTTCTGCAAATAGGAAAAATCTATCACAAATGTGTTGAATGCGTTAAATGGGTTAAACACGTCATACCTGTTTACACGTTTGGCTTGATAAATAACAATGTGAATACAGTTATTTTGTTACGTTTTTGTAAGCGAAGAAACTGCATATTACTTCAAAATACCAAGAAACAAATAATGTGATTGTATTATTTATTTAAGACATGCCGCCTGCGTTACTGTTTATAATATATACAGTTATTATAGAATTATATAAAAAAAACTCACCCTGCTGAACATTCGATGGCTGTACAAGTTCGTTCCTGAAACTAAACAACGCAGTTGTCAATATATTCTGAACTACACATTGCCATTTATAACGTTGGTTTCAATTCAATTTAACCATTTCATTATTAGACGTCATTTTTAATTTAAAGTATAAATGTTATCAAAATGAAATAATGATAATACGTATATACTTACTGTTGATAGGTATGTCGAGTTGTGTTCCCTGTATTTTGAGTAAAAACAGGTGTCGTTATAAAACCAAACGAAATAACATAAATATTGTTGAAACAAATTAAAAAAAAAATAATTATATTTATTTACTGTTTTTAAAAATTATCATTGTAAAATACATAGAGGATATTTGTTGGATTCGGTGGAATATCGATTTATTTCACGAGTGATCATAGAAAATAATATTTTCACGAGTGGCGCAGCCACGATATATTGTTTCTATGATCAAGAGTGAATAAAAATCGATATTCCAACGAATCCAACAAATTTTCTTTTTATTTTATGCTTTTTTTCACCATTTATTTACATTGTTAAGAGTTTAACTGGAGAATTTTGCTGGAATAATGACGTCATTTCGTCCAAAAATGACGTCTTCTCGTAAAAAATACCAGTTTAAATACCATTTTTATTTAACTGATATTTCTCTATAAACCACCGGAAAGCATATAATAAAAGTAGTAAATGATCTGCAAATATACAAGTATGAAATGTTGCTTACCGTGTTTTCTCCTGAGCCACATATACACGATGATGGTGCTGAGTAGAAGCAGACATGACCCAAGAGTTGTTGAAACCCATATGACTTTTGACGATGTCTTCGTATCTTCTTCGGCTATTACATAAATATTTCAACGTAATGCATATGTCAATATCAAAAACCTTCTTACATATGTATTATTAAATGCAAAACGGATGATATTATGCAAGAAAAACCTTCGATTCCTCGTGTACAGGGAATGCATACATATCTATGTTACAGATAATGTAACAATTTACTTAAGTGTCACTACCTCAAATACGTTATATATTATTAATATTCGTTCCAATTTGAAATGCTGGCTGACAGGAACGTGTTTTCGATAGAAATTAAGCAAGTATTGTGATGTCTGCTTTCTATTAACAACGTGTGCGGTGAAACCTGGCAAGGCCCGATGAGTTACATGGTGAAGATGGGGAACATTTGCAAAATAACATACAATTTAAAATCCCCTCTCTAAAACAGCAAGGCCTAGAGTTTAGATATCCATCTGCGCCTGGTGGTGTTAGATTAGACTTTCGAAGTTTTCAATGTATCTATAAGGAAAGAATTATGCCCAGCGCCGGGCCAATTTTGACCACAGGCGTATTGTATGAACAAGCATGGTCGAGAACTACTGTATGTTGCTATAAACTCCTCTGGTCCTGGTCGTTTTAGAGAAATTAATTTTTAATATTATATTTTATATTATTATTTATATTAATCATGTGACCCATGAGGCGTGGCAAGTTTTGATCAATGGGGAATTATATGAATAAACTTATGAGTGAACAACCATACCGTATAACACACCAACTATTCAACCCCTGTCCTTAGTGGTTTCCGAGAAGAACATGCTTGAAGTTTTCATTTATAACACATATTGTTTAGATCCTTGACTTACATCAGAATGCAACGGACTGGACCAATTTAAACAAATTTGAAAAAAAGAGTCACCAAAGGATCATTTCTGTTTAATTTTGTAAAAATCTGCGAGCGGTTCAGGAGAAGTCTTTCGAACAAAATTTCACGGACGCACGCAAGTACTCACGCACGGACATACGGATGACAAATATTACGGTATCCTTGATGCTACCATTGAGCACTTTGTGCTCAAATAAGCTAAACACTTAGTAGACGAACACTGTATGATATAAAATGCCAAATACTTCTTGGCCTTTTTTTAGAGACGATTTTTTTAATCGACAATATAAATTTATCTTCATAAAATATGTTACTCTGGGGCGTGGTCAGTTTTGACCAAAGGGGCACGATTTAACAATCTTTGAAGATGATAATTAGACGATGTTTCACACCAAAAAATACAACTTTGACCCTTGAGAGACTTTTAAAGTTATTAACTATATAAGCCTATATAAATCATGTGACCACTGTGACGTTGCTAGTTTTGATACTAGGGGCATGATTTGAACACAATTTGTAAAGGGACTATGTTTTATGTTGCATATCAAATATCAAAGGATAGGTCTAGTGGATTAAGAAGAATACCATTTTTGAGTTATTAACTAGCAAATTTTTTGTAAACCACGTGACTCATAATGTCTGGTAAGTTTTTAACCCAATGGCATGATTACAACAAACTTTATAGAGAACTATTATACCATGCTAAACACCACATATTGTACCACTGATCATTGCGGTTTAAGGAAGAAGACATGTAAAATTGTTCTTTATACATCTATTTAAATAAGGTGACTTCTTAGGCGTGTTTAGTTTAGACCCAAGAGGCAGGATTTACACATTTTTTTAATAGAAACACTTTACGATTTACACACACTTTTACTTTACCCTGACCCTTACGGTTTCAAAGAATACACTTTGGTCAAGTTATTACCTACATAAGATATTATAAATCATGAGACCTCTGAAGCGTGGTCAGTTTTTTCCCCAGGGGGATAATTTGAACAACATGTCAACATGACAATAAGACGATATTACAAATACAAATTTTAACTCTGATCCATTTGGTTTCAGATAAAAAAAAACAGTTATTTATTGTATAAATCCCTATACACCTAGTGACCCTTGTGGCGTGGTCATTGTGTGCCCAAGGGTTACAATTTTAACAAACTTTGTACGGGACCTCTTTCTGATGTTTCATAAAAATCATATCTTGGATTTGTGGTTTTAGGGATTATGTTTTTGAACTTATTTACTACATAAGTCTTTATAAATAAATAAATTCCCTGGGGCGTGTTCAGTTTTGTACGAAGGGGTATGATCTGAAAAATAGTAGAAGGCAACAACACGATGTCGGACACCAAATATTTAAGCCATGATCCTTGCGGTTTAAGAGTCGATTTTCATTTATTTACTACGTAAGTCAATATAAGCCTTATGGAACACGGGGCCCGGCCAGTTTTTACTCTATCAGCATTATAAGGACAATCTTTGCAGAGTACCATAATTGTACATAACACAAATTAAACCCCTGAGCGTTAGGGTTTCGGGGATCATTTTTTTACAGTTATTTACTACATAAATATGTAAAATCAGGAATCTCGTTTTCACCCTATGGGCTTGATTTGAACATTTTTTTGTGGAGGAGCACCAGGCGAAGTTGAACATTGAAATATTAAATCCCGAAAACTTGCGGTTTCACAGAAGACGACTTTTGTTTTAAATTTCGCTACACCAAAATATTTTTTTAGCTCCGTTGACAAACATATGCAGCGAGCCGGTATGATGTAGATTACTGGGAAAGAGGGTCACACAAGGATCATTCCTGTGAAGCATTGTTCAAATTTCCCAAGCGATTCAGAAGGAAAAGTCGTCGTAATACAAAATAACGGACGCAAACATGCCCGCATGCACTGACGGACGACGGATATCAAGATATCCTAAAAGCTCACAATAAACACTTGATGAGCTGAAATGGTGCATGATATGACATATTCTCCATAATTATTTATTTTATATTAGAATGCATACACATTATATCATTTACAGGCTTAATGAGTGTATACGACAGAGAATTAAAATGTTATTAAATTTACATATTAAGCTGTTTCTCATAACATGCATTGATTTATTAATTATAAAACTTGTTATTGGGGTATGGCGTTAGGTTGAGGGAAAGGTAATGTATTACCCAATCCGCACAAAGCGAGCTATTTACGTTTAGGATCGCTGGTTGCATTGGTCACGGGTGTGCTCGTTGACGTCCCTCTCTCTTGCCCAGTGTAGTATATAATGTCGTGAACAGTTGCTAAAAAGGCGTATGAACATCATAATCATCATCATCATCATCATCATCATCATCATCATCATCATCATCATCATCATCATCATCATCATCATCATCATCATCATCATCATCATCATCATCATCATCATCATCATCATCATCATCATCATCATCATCATCATCATCACCATCACCATCATCCTCCTCATCATCATCAGCTGCAGCAGCAGCATCAGCATCATCACCATCATCATCATCATCATCATCATCCTCATCATCATCATCATAAACGTTATAAACATGATAATAATAATAATAATAATAATAATAATAATACTTATAATAATAATAATAATAATAATAATAATAATAATAATAATAATAATAATAATAATAATAATAATAATAATAATAATAATAATAATAATAATAGTAGTAGTAATAATAATAAAAATGATAATAATAATAATAATGAGAAAAAAATAAAATAAAAATAATAATCATAATAATAATAATTATAATAATAATAATAATAAAAATCATAATCATAATCATAATAATAATAGTACTTTAAATAATAATAATTTTGATACTACTACTACTTGTAAAGCTTCTACTACTACTACTACTACTGCTATAATCTTAAATGTTTGATACAGTAAGTTGTCAGTGATAATAAGAATAATAATCATCACCAGCATTAACACCATCATCATCGCTATTTTCATCATCATCGCCATCATCATTATCATCACCATTATCATAATCATAGTCATAATGACTACCATAATAACAAACACATCATAACCGTTACCCACAACGTTTAAACAATCTCAAATAAAGAACGCGAAAATACAGTAACTCGGATATAAACAACTTTTTATCGTTCTAATCGACGCGCTGTTATTTACCTAATCGCACCATTGCCCTGGTGCTTAGGAATTATAAACCATTGTGTATCAGCCGATTTAAAAAGATCAAATGATCATAATCAGTTATTTCTACTTACCGTTTACACAGATGGATGGATAGTTTTTGGTACAGTTGTCTTTTCGATAATAGCCATTTTCGTTGAGCAAATAACAATCAACTGTCAGGTATTCCGCTAGAAAAAACAACGGAACACAATCAAAAAATAAAATTAGAGGTTTTTATAGCCATAAATAGGGTGAAACAAGTATTTGAAAAGTATCTATGTTGATCATCGCTTTTGGAACCATATCTTAAAAGGAACTGTAAACAGTTTCAGATTGGAAAAATAACAATTTAAAAAAATATAGATTTTAAAATGAAAGAATTAATTGTATACAAACAAACGAAATAACACTAATGACTTCAAACACAATTAATAATAACGTTGTGATTATGGATAATCATCGACCGAAATCAAAGGTGTGCTATCCTTAGTGGATAGTGGAAAATAACTATTTAACTAGCAGAGCGTTTACAAATCAAAGATCTCAGTGGCAGAGGGTTAGTGTGGAAGATTTTGCTACAGAGGTTCGAATCCAGTTTGACGCAAACACGTTATTTAAAGTGTTTTCGTGATTTTATGATTATTTTAGACTATTTCAAATATTTCAGTTTTGTCAAAACAATAATTAATATTTGTTCAAAAAGCAAAATTATGGGACCGAGTCACTTTAAAGTCACTCGATATTACAAGTATAGTTTAACAGAATATCTCCATATTTTTGCAAGTTATTGAGACAAAAGTGTTTTTTTTTCTTTTCTGAGTGACAGTAATCATTAACATGTCCCCTTTATCCCATATTGAATTATCAACGACTGATTGCAATTAATGAAGTTTTGTCACAATCCTTGCTTAAGTTGGAATGCGAAAACCTTCGCACGCTAAAAACCCACCGCTCACCCATCGAAATTCGTCAATTGAAAAACCGATTTCTTTATTTGTTGATTTAAACTTGCGGGATTCAAAACAACGACATACATACAATGTGTACAGTGCTCTTAAAACTGAGCTAAACGGGCAGCTTGTTAATACCAACACATTTGAAACATGAAGTACAAATATACTTACAGTTTAGAAATGGTCCGACTTGTACAGCTTGTATCCAATACGACATATCAGTATTTGTACTAAACATGTACAGGTTTGTGGTATTCACTAACGGCAAGTCCATATGTGATCCATTGGTTTGCTTCTGACAATATTTGCGTCCTTCCTCAAACGTCGTCAAAGGCATGCTGTTATCAACGATATGTGCTGTGCCTTATACGAGACAGAAAAAAACTGTTTCAAATTAATCCGCTTTAATATATTATTCCGTTATAAAGAAATCACTTATATGTACAGAGAGGTTACTTATAAACAAATTAAACATACATACAAAACATTATACACCCAATGAAAATAATGGCATTGAATTAAAATTGTACATTGAAATTAATACATATTTTAAGCAATTTGCAACTAGGAGCCGCCATTGTTGTTGTGTACTGAACACGTGTCACATGGAATCAGACTATGGGCAATTAAGAATCAAGGCGCTGAAAAGTAAATAACCAAACATTATATAGAAAATATGATAAAATGTGTTCCTCTTGTTTTGTAATATTATTTGAATAAAAGGAATTATATGCAATGTCATTTAATGCTCGACATACATCTAACTAGGTATTGTTGCGTATAATATCACTTACTGTTCACACAACGAACATAGGCGTAGAAAATGTTCGGATATTGTTCGAATGTGAAGATTATGTCTGAAACGAAATTAATAATCAAACACGAGTGCAATAATTGAATAATAAGGTAGTTTATTATGCCAAAAGGGACGTTTTTTAATTGAGTTTCAATCATATAACGGACTCGTTTGCATTAAATTATTCTTATTATATCAACCCTGATTAAAATAAACAAAAGGGCCATAATGGCCTTAAAGGTGGCCCTAAAGCCCTGAGTTCACTGACAACAAATGCTGGAAACTTAAACATGCGATCTACTGTTTTTACCACACTTGACCCATATTCATACATGACCTTCATTATGTCAAGATACACATTCAAAACAACTGTCAACAAGGGTGATTCATATATGAAGCCCTAGAGCGGTTACACGTTTATTAAAGATTGGACCTGGTGGCCTTGTGTTCAGATAAATGTGCTGACCAAGTTTCATAAAACCTGAGTCACAAATGTTGCCTCAAGAGTGGTACGAGTTTTTCTTTGACCTGGTGATATAGTTTCTAGACGAAAGTGACCGAGATTCAATCAAGTATTTTCAGGATGACCAGTCGGACCAAGTTATATCAAAATGGAGTCATTAATGTAGTATCTAGAGTGGTTACAAGATTTTTTCTAAGATTTGACCTGGTGACCGTTTTTTGTAAGCAGTTTTTCGAACTCGGCTTAGATTTAGTCAAGATATACATTCTTACCAAGGCCCATTAAGATTGATTAATAAATGTAGCCTCTAGAGTGGTGACAATCTTTAAATAGCATTTGCCTTGGTGACCTTGTTTTCAGACGCGTCTAGCTCAGAATTAAACTTGACCTAGATATTGTCTAAATACACATTCTGACCAAGTTTCATCAAGATTGGAAGAAGCGTGTGGTCCCTAGAGTGTTAATGGACTAAACGTTCACTACGCACACCACACAGCGCAAGACGATGGACGACGGACATACGGTGATCACCTTTAGCCCTTTGTGCTTCGGTGGGCTGAAAAGGCGAAATTAGAGTCTTATAAAATAATTGAATAAAGAAAATAAAAATGAATGAAGACAATCATCACCAACATGAAGTATATAAGACTGATTGAAAACAATCATCACCAACATGAAGTATATAAGACTGATTGAAGACAATCATCACCAACATGAAGTTTATAAGACTGATTGAAGACAATCATCACCAACATGAAGTATATAAGACTGATTGAAGACAATCATCACCAACATGAAGTATATAAGACTGATTGAACAATATGACAGGATTTTAGAGTGGTTTTCAAAGTGAATTTATTTTTACTATTCAGGCTACAAGAAAGTAAATCGAGGAAATAAGTTCTTGCTTCTCTCTAGGAAAATTAGGCACAGTGAAAAAGATTAATCTACTTATATACTTACAAACAGTCATATAATGTCTATTACATCGACAAATGCATTTATATAATAACTATTTACATAGTTAAGCAACGTCACTGTTGTGAGTAAAGAGACTCCATTCATATAACAGAGCAATAGTAACCAGTCCTCTTATGCATTTGTGAAGTGATGTGAACTGCGGATAAACCGTCAACTCCTGCAAATTGTTTGGTTGTTTTGTAAGGAATGTACGTTAAAGATGATCCTAGAAAGCTATATACGCCTTTTATAAGGTAATACATAAATGTGCTTAAAATTCACATTGATTCTAAAACTCGTCACTTGTTGAGAATTTCTCAAGCGTCATACGTTTCCAATTATTTATCATTATCCTTTGCATAGTTAATATCTTAAATTATTCCGAAATGGGTTTACTTGTTCTGTGGACCTGCGCGTCGAAGCCGTACAGCCAAACGGGATATGTTATTTTCAGGTCAGGTGTCCGCATCCAATTGTTCAGCATGGCCTGATTCTTTTGTCGACATTTCATGTACCCGTTATACCACGTGCCCGATGGGTTGATTATAAAATCGGCACCTGGAAAAAAAACACTATTACTTATAGAAATATCTTTAGCATGCATTGTTCGTTCCGTTTCTTTTAAACAGCAAACATACGAATCAGCTTACCCTTTTATAGTTTAAGGCGCTCTCATTGCTATGTTACACCACAGACCCATCAAACACCTTAACTTTATTTGGCAAACATTAAGTTGTCATGACATCCTTCAATGTTGACACTTTTTCTTCTACGGGAAATTATTTTGCCATACATAAAACCCGTTGATGTGTTTTCAGACATTTTTATAATTGTTCAGATACCCTCATTCTTTGGACACCTCACTTCACATTTAACTGTATTTATTCATGTTCGGAGAACCAACGTCAACGTTAAATTTGGCAATACAATCAGACAGAACGAATGATCGTACACGACAAAAATATGTCGCTCCGACATTTTGTCAGAAAATCATATTTTTTAGATACTCAGTATTTGTAATCTTTCATACTATGATTTTTTTTATTCAGATTGCCTAATTACTTGTCATTTCTATTTTGTTTTAAATATAAGCATATCCGTATAAAATGTTCATGTGAGTTATACAAGTAGATTTTTCTAATTCTTCTGCATATTTCCTAATCCTCCTGTTATGCCTGTATCTTTAATCAATTTTAACTGAATAATTTAGCGTTTACTCAGAATATCAAGCTGTATATCTGCACGATAGCAGAATATACAGACTGGCATGATTGTGCCTTCCAAAAATAAATTTTATTTGAAAATGTTTCCACATACAACGCAAAAGTAAGCACAAGATATGATTCAATTATATCATAGAAATTTGCTTTATATGATGGAAGAGCAACCTTTCCACGGACGCTAGTCGTTACAAAACAAATATGGCAGTGTGCTCCTTTAACATGAACAATAATGACAATTTAACAGAAATCGGTAGTGGTCAGACTAAAACGTTGAAGAATAATCATGCGATACTTTAGAAGTTAATCAGCAGAAAAATAAGACAATTGTCGCGAGTCGTTTTTTTTTAATTTTGCGTGTTTGTTTGTGGTGATGGTGTGTGTTGTTGCTGTTGAATTGTGTTTTTTTTTTTTTTTTTTTTTTTTTTTTTACCAANGCGTTGTTGTTGTTTTTTATAAATTGTTCATGCGACATAAATGAATTTGACAGGACTTTTGGAACACCGGAACCAGACCATTTTCTTTGCTATGGCCTCCTTACATATACATCTCGAACTAGACCAGTAACCTTACATATCCACAATAATTTCGACCGCATGCAGTCCTCATTAACGACCGCACGCTGTAATATGTGGCCTGTTCTGATATTTATGTTGAAATGGGGTGCATGGACGAAATTGAGTTATTAACATTTTCAGAAGCTTCCATGTATGGTGAACACGGAAAAATTAAGATGTTTGCAATATTGCTCAATTTAAGGTAAAAACGGCTGATTAAGAAATGCCTATTAAAACACACACACAAAATTCTTTATTTATTTTAATGCCAATAAAATGAGTAAATACATTTTAAATAAATCTACAAGTGCAGGAATAAACCAATAACATTTGGTTTTATTATATGATATAGTTAATTCTACTCAAGATTAAGAAAACATTATAAAATGTGTGTTGGTTACCATGGAAACACCATAAACAATTCGAATGTTTGAAATTCTGTGCAACTTTAGCGACGTCATTCCGGATGGATGAGTTTCTCATTATGACGCTTGCCAAATTACACCCATTAGTCTCAGAACACGCCACATATCAGACTGTAAGAGGAACACTGTATTGCCTTGCATGTTTTAAGGCAAATTGTAGTATTTAATAGTTAGTTTTAAATTGGAATTTCAGTTAACATACCCACACTATTCCTAAGCAAGCTTAAGCACAACTATTTTACGTACTTATGCCAGTACCTTACAACTGCCCTACTTTGAAGATTAGCACGATCAATGACTTCGCGTATAATGCGGTCAGCTGTACGAATGGGCGCCGGTAATTTAAGCTTGTCGGATACTCCCGCTCTTCGTTTTTAGTAGCGAGACAATATTAGATGATTTATAACTTAGCTAAAATAAAAACATATTGCAATATGTTATAAAATAATAAAATGTCAATTATTTCACGTTAATGCATTGTATACATGTATTAGGGGGAATACATTTTATAGATTCTAATATGATACGATACTATATTAATTGTAGATTGACAATTATCGAACTATTCAACGAGTTCGAAAGTCAATACCAACAAGGAGAAAACTTTCAGTTTTAATGAAAGTGAAATAATAATAAATGTGTATAAACTATTCTTTTTCACAGGACTTGTTCACAGTATGGCATAATGCCAATTAAACCACGTCACATACTATAAAAATAATGTTAACATGCTTTCAACAAGTTTTTAAACAGGTGACATGCCACTCTTAAATGAGAAAACTGTTTAAAAAATGTGTTCATTTATGGATAATCATCAATAAAAACCCTAAAACAATAAAGCGTTTGTAACGGTTTTAATCGATAATTTAGAAAAGTCGTATATTACGCACATAGCGTTCAAATTGTTGAAAATGTATTCAACTCTTATGTTTTGCTTTTCTTATTTTTAAAGACTACTCCTTATATTAAATATGTGTGAGTATATACAATTTATTACATTTTAAAACTTAAGAATATGTTAACAAGTCCCTTTAACGCCATATAGATACATGGTTTATCACATTATAATGTTAAATTAAACAGTTAGATCATGTTAGAATCGAAATGATGTTCACAGCTTCGGTGAATATAAACATATCTTATCGATTAATTGAAAATTATTTGTGAACAATTATGTTATTGGACTTACCTAAAACTCCAATAATAAAAGCCAGTAGAAATCCTGTACACGTTGCTATACCTTTCGCTCGAAGGGCGGCAAACCAAAACTTTGAAACCCCGAGCATTTCGTAGACAATGTCTGTACGTCTCTCACAAATATTTACAAATATTTACCCCTGTATGTTTGTTAAATATGTTTATATTATAATATCGGTACGTGGATAAATTACTTTCCGCTGCCCGTTTAACTTCCGAATATAGGAGTGATCAATCAACAACATCCGGAACGTCCGTTGTTTTAGTCGAAGTGAAGATGGGCGGATGGGACATGCGGACATCCGTGAATGTATCTGACATACTTATGATGTTTCTGAGATATTCCCACGCAATGAAGAGTACTTATTTAAATTATAAAGGATTGAAAATTAAATATATAACTTAAGTAAACAAGATGAGCTCTAGTTACCAAGGCAATCTTTTTCAGTCGGGGATAAACAAAAATAATTATAAATAAATCAAAACTGAATATTTTGACCTGAACATCAGAAAACATTTCTACAATAAATGTTTGAATACGAAAACATTTCACCACAGTCAGAAATTCTGATTATAAATTTCTATTATTGTTACAATGTCTCTCCAGTGGGCATGGGCAACATGCAAACTTAAATGTGAAATCAACTGTAGCCTTAACGGGACGTTACTAGCGACGTCACTGCCTCGGCTTAAAGTGCAGACTTCGTCAGTTGCACAAATTAAGTTTATCTACGTATATACGTAGGTACGAACATCGTAGACAGATCTGAAACGCGAACACGTCCTAGTGCAAAATACGCACGCCTGTATTGCATACTTTGATACAGGTTCATAAAAACTGCATATTTAACTGCGTCCGTACCACTTCGTTTGTGTTTACTTCGATATTAAAGTGCTCGTGATTGAAGCGCAATAAAAATCAAAGTATTCACATCGAAAACGCATTTAACGATGCTTTGACGCACCTGGCGACCGTCGTATGGTTGAAACAATATTTAGACTTTCAAAAACAAAACAATGACAGTAAGAATGTAATTGACATGATATATTGTGACACGAACCAGTCGACGTATTTCATTGCCAAATGTTCAGAAAGCGGCCTACGGCGTACCTGGTGTTCCCATGGCGTCTTTTTCGTTCTTATCGCGACCATATGGTGTACTGTACATGGGAGTGGTACCACGTCAAAAGTCGCAGAAATGTAGGAACGCAATACGGACCTCAATTCTGTTCGACATATGTAAACTTGTGTCTCACATTAATGTAATATTATACATGCATTTCAAATGTATACAACCGGCGTGTTACTATAATCGGATTTAAGGATTTTGTGAATGTTACTTCTTGATTGTTTACTGTTATGTTATACAATAATTATTAATAACAAAAAGTATATTAAATTATGAACGGTAAAACTGTCGTACAGTAGCTGTATATGATACCGTAACGACATCGTGTTTAAACCTGATTGAGCGGCCTTCAATATAAAGAAGTGAAACTCCAGAAGCTGCAGCAG
>VMBQ01006970.1:0-16116 GCA_007657795.1 Dreissena rostriformis
AGGAAGATGACCACCTGGGCATGGTGCAAAATATTACAACTCTAAGGACATTGCTGGTGTAAAAATAGAAACAAGAAACTTTAAAAAGACATGTACCAAGATGACAATTTTCATTTTTTTTTTTATCTTTGATAGGATTCAGATCCAAAAAACACAATGCCCCCTATTGCGCCGCTTTGAAATAAAAATTTCAATATATCATTTGGCAGGTTTAGAAATTATCTTCCTTTTAGAGTGTATTACTTCCCTTGGATTGTATTTTTTGACCTTTGACCTTGAAAGATGACCTTGACCTTTCACCACTCAAAATGTGCAGCTCCATGAGATACACATGCATGCCAAATATCAAGTTGCTATCTTCAATGTTGCAAAAGTTATGGCCAACGTTAAAGTTTTCGGACGGACGGACAGACAGACTGACAGTTCAACTGCTATTTGCCACCTACCGGGGGCATAACAAGTTTATGCACTACCACAGGGCCATTGACACTTTAGAACTCAACAGTGTATTTTAAGGCTATATAAGTAGTACACATACATTCCAAATACTAATGAAAATCATTGGAGTACTTTATACTTTGATCTTAATTTTTCAATTTCTATTATTTGTAACAATAACAATATTTTTAACAGTAATAGGTTTAAACACTAAAAACAAAACTTCTGAGACATATAAATATTGAAAACTACCAGAAGTAAAACTTGCTAGACATTTTAAGACATGTTCCAAAATGATGACACTAAAGTCCCAAATAAATATCCTGTATTATAATGCCTGTGATCAAACTGTCTGCTATTTAATTGCTAATTGACATTCTGTGTCTGTTACCATGGCAATAGGTTTCATTGAACAGCTTTGGGGACTTTATAGCATCATAAATATTGCAATCGTGCTCTATCCAAGATATTTATAGAACCTCGTCAGACTAATACACTGCCTGTGCACTCAAAATAAATGCAAGGAAGCTTGGTGTGATGGAGAATTGTGGCGTGTTCTGAGAAAACTGGGCAAAATGCTTGTGCGTAAAGTGTCATCCCAGATTAGCCTGTGCAGTCCACACAGGCTAATCAGGGACGCCACTTTCCGCCTAAACTGGATTTTGGCTAAGAAGAGACATCTTTTAAACGAAAAATTCCATAAAAGCTGAAATTGTCGTCCCTGATTAGCCTGTGCGGACTGCACAGTCTTATCTGGGATGACAATTTACGCACAAGATTTATGCCCAGTTATCTCAGAACGCGACACAATTAAGTATTGATAAGTATATACATGTAGGTTATCAATTTACCACATGACTTGTGCATATGTTTTGCCTTGTGACATTAGAAACATGCAATGATGGACACACATCTAATTCTTTAATAAAAATGTTGACTTTTTCAGTGAAATTTTCACATAATTTATTTCAAAACTTATCTAAATAGACATCAACCTTTTAAATTTTAGCCGCTTAAGAGAGCTATTTTACTCTTTTTTCGCACATATTTAATAAACAGTTTCATAATTTTTAGTGCAATTCTGAAGAACAGTTATAATATTTTAGTTATGAAATAAATAAATAAATGAAATGAACATATTAATTTGGTGTTTGATTGTTAACACTTTTGTTTACACTGATACAAACTCACTTAAATAGAAAACAAACAAAAAACTGGTCCTTAAATATGCCACTGATGTCATGTTCCACAAAAAAAATTGTATAAGTATTTTGCATTTGAAAATTATTACAAAAATGTTCAAAAGTGTTTTAAAATAATGACGCTTTTATTTCAGAAATATTGCAACATTAATTTAACATATATAAACTTGAATAATATGGGTTGTAAGCAATTTTCAAAAAAATCACACATGCAATTTTTATAACGCTTGCACAAAAAAATGTTTGTAACATGTGTTAGATATAAATGTGAGAATATGCAAAATAAAGGTGCCAGGACAATGCAAAAGACAAAGGTATAAAGCTATGCTTTGGCCACAATTACACATGACTTACAATGACTGCATTTCTTTTTAGCTGCAATGGCCATACCATAATAACTGCTAAAGTATCCTACATGTATTTCAGCACATTAAAGCTTAATTCATTTGCCAAAACATCACAAATACATGCACAAAAACGGAATGAAATTTTACTTAAGTTCAACATAAAATAAAAAAATACCCAGTAATGTACATTTTACAAGAACCAGTGCTTTCCACAGGCCATTTAACGTTCCCTCACCAGGGCACTTGAATTTCGAAATCAGAGTCCGCAGGGCGCCTGAAATTTTCCGATCAGTGTATTTTGGCTGCTACTGCAACAAGCCATTCTTAGGATCAAAGCGATATCGACTTCGCCGAACATTTTGAAAACCGATTTAAGATCCTCTGTCAACTACATCTATCGCTTTACCCAACTAAACCCCGTGTTAAGGCGGAGCGTGACTGTATTGGAAAATCAATATTGGCCAATGAGAGCGCACGCTTTTATGAGCGACCACACACGTAGCAGGGATTTCAATAGACGCAGAATCCTGCGTTTTGACGCGAGCAAATTAAAAATGACTCGTTTTTGACCCAACCATTTTTTCTGTCGTGCGTCATTTTGACGCGCCGAAAATTTGACCCGTGCGTCAGTCATTTATCATTTTGAGTTCCATGGTAATAAATCCCGCTTTTCTCCCCATGTCCCAGTATTTAAAACTCGGTCAATACATCGAGAGGATACCCCAAGCGTCATTTATCTTATCTAATCTCTTCCAATATACATGTCATCGTCTACAGAGTGCGTGCTCACTACCGTAATTGGGAAATGAGCAGCACATGCATATGCCGTTAAAACAGTACCTTTGAATTATGGTTCATAATCCAAAATAAAATCCAAACTGCGAACATCACCTATGTCCAATTGCTTTGTAAAAAAATATATCAGAGACCATTTACCGCGTATTCAATTAATTGACAACGAACACAAGGCGGTAAGGTGCCGTCTTTAGTTACACTTTTTGCGAAATAAAATTTACACAATACAACACGTGGTCATGAAAGTTCAAAGCATCCCTTTGAAGTGGCGCCGATTAGCGGGTAATTGTTGAGAACTGTAAATGTACCTCATGTGAGGTCATTGACTTGGAAAGTTCATTGCTTAAATCGTAACCGTTACACAATCCTTGAGAACCGTGTCAAATCGGATCGGATGTATTGTTTGTGAAAGCTGTAATTCGGTAATTAAAAAAGTACTTTAAAGACGGTGCCGAGCATAATCATCACACCTTTTTACTGTAAACAATTACTACATACGAAAAGTTGAATGCAAATGGCAAGAATTAATTACTTATGGCGAGTAAGTTGTGAACACAATACCCGTTAACGATTTTATGCGACAACACTTTAATTTTAGTACATGAATATTTCATCATGTCCATTTATAGAACTGAAGCATATCGTTTTTCTACAGCCACGTGATATTATTTGCTGGTACAAGTTCCTTTGTATGCATCTACTGTCTTTGTACACCAATCACTATATATGTATGCCTGGTAAAACCCGTGTTTTAATAAAAGCGGGAAATTGTTGCTGTCGTCTGTCGCGCATGGAAAGCGTGCATGTTGCAAGAGGGCTGTTACTAAATATAGACTTGCAACTCGGTACATGTATTTTTTAGAATGAAAAACTCACATTGGAATTAATGCCCTCAATGAGAAAGTCCCATGGCAACTATTGAAAAAATACGTCAATTTACGAGTGATTCTACAACAACAACATTTTTTTTTACTAATACATTAACCTTGTAAGTAAAACTTGTGAATAACTGCAAGAAAATTATAGTGAACAAAAGTGTTAATGGTGCTAGTAACGTGAATTAAAAATAAGTTAATGCCAGTATTTAGGGGTTAGCATTAGTATTATTCATAAAAAGATTATGATATTACTTGTGTTTCTTTATATGAATCATTTTGTATGCAAATTATGTCATCTAAAAAAATGAATAACACAGACAAAAACACAATTCTTGTACACTTATTTTTGCGCTTCAAAAATTGACCCCAGCATTTTTCAATTTGACTCCTCAAAATTTCAGTCCAGGGGTCATTGACTCCTGGTTTTTAAAATCTATTGAAATCCCTGCGTAGACAGGCAATATTCTGGTAAAATCCATGTCAAAATTGTTTATTTACAGCGTGTTGAACCATGCAAAGCCGATATTTCCATACACACCGATACGTCACACCGGAAAGGGAGATTGCTCGATTGCAAATAGACATTAGGCCAACTAAACTTACGCATTTGATTCACTAAGCTATTTAAAGATTTAAAATAATAAAGTCCAATTAGAACACTGAACATGCTTAATAACCCTGACACAGTGTGCGTGCACTGCTCTTCTGCTAGAATCTATGATGATTTCATGCAATATTTTCTAAAAATCGGGAGAAAGTTAGAGTAATTTGTTTTGAAATGTTGTGTTACCACTACAGTGGTGCAGTTATCTGCTTCACTTTGCTATTGATGAGGACATTTTATGAATTGGACCAATAAAATGTATGGAATATGGATAAATAATACTTTGGATTATTTTAGTTGAAGTAAGATTTTGAAATGCAATTATTCCTATTTTTCCTCATTTTGGTTGTGTTTGTATTTATTTTTCAAGCGTAGTAATGTTAGTGAAATAAAATACTTGGAGCGCATGCGCGTGACATCTTTACGAGAGCAGCGTTGAGAGCAGCGTTCTTGATGAAAACAAAATGATCGGTATCAGGACGCGCTAGGAATTAGGGCATGGTACAATATCTCATTCAAGATCCAGAGGAGCAAAAGAAGAGTATTGGATGTACAGTGCATTTAAAAACTGTTTTAACTAAAGAAAACCAGTCACTGTTTGTTGACAAAGATGTAGGCTAAAAAAGATCTTGATCCTTACTTACGAGCCTAGCAACGATTCTACGTGATCAATTATGAAATGTCACTTTCAATTTCTTATTATGTTCGAACTTTTATCATTTTGCACTTTGTTCTTACCACTCCATTTTCTTTTATGTGACTTTTTCTGGGACCCCAAGATATTTTACCGACGATTCTTTTCTTCGTTCTACCAGACATATTAAGAAAGCACCACCAGATTAAAATAATTAAATATTGTCATGTTTTGTCAACATTTCTTTCAATCAGACCATAAACCATCACGAAGTGAACTCACTTCCGGTTTAATATCGAAGGTAACATTCCACTAAAAATTATCAACAAAAAGGCTAACATATACTAATATGTGACGACACATCGTTACATCAAAGAATTGATTTCTTTTCAGTTCTATTCTAAAATTTCGCAAATATCAAGACATATTCAAATTAGTGTTTGTTTCTGTGACAATCTGAATGCTCAATTAACAGAGAATTAAAGCAGAGCATTACAGACCCGTCTCACTGACATCTATAGCATGCAAGGCACTTGAACACATCGTCACAAGCTCGATCATGAAACATCTGGACAAAAACAACATACCAACAGACGCCCAACATGGATTCCTTAAACGTTAATCCTGTGAGATCCAGCTTATCCAGACAGTACAGAATCTTGCACGCAACATTGGTTCTGCTGGCCAGACCGATGTGATTCTATTGGATTCATTTCGATAAAGTCCCCCACCAACACCTGTTAACAAAGATCCAATTCTATGGAATTAGAAACAACCTACTGGAATGGATAAACAGTTTCGTATGAGAGCAGAGCCAGAGAATAATCCTAGATGGCAGCAAGTCCGGAGATGCGCCTGTACAGTCCGGAGTCCCCCAGGACAGTGTCCTAGGACCTCTCCTATTCCTGCTATTTATTAACGACCTACCTGAATATGTATCACCAGAATCCACCACTAGAATGTTTGCAGACGACTGTGCCCTCTAACGTCACATCAAGACAGACGAAGATGCTAGAGCCCTACACCAGAATCTTGAAGGCCTACAGAGATGGGAGAAAGATTGGCTGATGGAGTTTCACCCTCAAAAGTGCCAGATACTCCACATAACCATCAAGAAAAAAACCTATCAGACAACCCTATAACATACATGAACAAATGTTAGAAGAAGCGGACACAGCTAAATATTTAGGCCTCAACTTCCAAAAATCACTCAGCTGGAACCATCACATTACATCATAGCAATAAAAGCCAGCAATGCCAGCTAATTTCTAGAGAGTAACATCCAACAATGCCGCCAAAAGACCAAATAGCTATGCTATATAACCCTGGTGAGGTCACTTGTTGACTACACCTGCACCGACTGGGATCCATTCAACAGTGCAAACATCTGGAAGCTTGAGATGGTGCAACGCCGAGCCGCAAGGATGGTCGACTCAGACTACAGAAGGACCAGCAGTGTAACTGATATGCTCCATCAACTAGGGTGGCCATCTCTCCAAGAGCGCAGAGCCCATGCAAAGGTTACCATGATGTACCGCATCGCCAACGGCCTTGTTGAAGTCCTTACATCCAACCTCACTGCCACCAGCTACGCAAGAGGTCATGGACTCCACTATCTGGTACCCGGATCTGGTACCATTTGCTAGAACTCAGTGCTACCAAAGATCATTCTTCCCAGACACCATTCGCCTCTGGAACAGCCTTCCCCAGTCAGTAGTCAGCTGCGCAACCATTGACAGCTTCAAGATGGAAGTGCTACCTGTGACCCTCAGATAGACAGTACTTGGCGTTTTTACCTGGACTATACATATGATTTTTTTTTATTCTTGGATCACTTTTAATCACTTCAACTGTACATAGACACATCTTGCACCTCAATGCGCTAGTGCGAGTATACGCCGAAAGGTGTCTGTACTGTATTGGAAGAAGAAGAAGAACATTAAGATGACAATTAATCATATCATTTTATTGATGTAATTTGTTTAATATTTGTCTAAGTGCCACTCTATGTCATGCCACCAGCTCAAAGGACCACAATGGAAATATGGGTTTACTCATTTTTGTGTTATCCTTGGTGTTGGTATGTATGTAATGGTATATTTATTTTCATGTATGTTATATTTTATATTTTGTACATGTTGTAAATGCCCTTGTATGCATTCCTTGCCGAAATAAATCTATCTAATCTATGGAAAAAATATATGTTTTGCAGATGTTCATAATAATTTAGATTCCTAAATGTAACTGTCTTCATCATTACATGATTTGTTTATATGATTATAATATGTGTATCGTTATGTTTAATATCTCTGTGGCTATGTAATTTGACGACATCATCTTTGTTCTAATTACCCAATAAGTTCTATATTTGGTTTCGATAGGACTACTGATCGGTAACTATATGTTGATCGCTTCTGTGAATTTTGTTACGTGTTAGTAAATATTGATGATTTTTATTATTACTTAAGGAATTGTTCGATTATTATTATTTCTCATTCATAATGAGCTTCTCCGCTTTTGTCATGATTTAAACACGTTTATGTATGTTTTTGTTTACTTGTGAGTTTTTATGGGAGTGCGTGTGTGTTTGTGCGTGTGTGTGTGTGTTTGTGTCTGTGTTTGGTTGTGTTGCATTTTGCGTTTGTTTTCTTTTGTTTATTTTTTTGTGAAAATGTGTTGTCCTCATGTTCCTCAAATGGCGTAGTGGATGGAAATAAACACCTATCTCTCATTTATGCGACCACTGCGACTACGTCACGTTGTTTTCTCTGATGAAGCAGTGTTTAAATGGTGAATTTTGATTTTGAATTTTTGAATTGTTTGAAAACGTAGATTAGAATTTAATGGTGCATACATGGCTTGACCGGAGTTCTTCTAAAAGTGCTGCCAAATCAAATTCAAATCAAATAAATTTTATTTTGAGTCGAAGACAATAACAAATAACATAAGCTGTGAAGCTTTTGAACCGACTATACAANTCATTATTAGACATTATATCAAATAAAGTCACTACATCATTGTAATTGGATAGGCGTCGTGAATGTGTTCACATTTTCCGTTTAGGTACAGCTCTACTAACATACAGAAGAAGTGAGAACCAAATGAAGGGATGGTGGTGATTTTGTTTAACACTAGAAACCGCCCTTAGTTCTTCATCTGCTAACTAAACAATAAGGAAGTGTTATTTGTAATTCACAAAGTAAGTTAATAGTTCTGTTCGTCGTGATTTATTAAGACGTTTTAAAGCATTTGGTAGTTAAGGAATATGTTATATAACATCTTTATTATAAATTCCGCTTTTCTGTGTGTCAGTGAATAAGAAATGTATGACAAGTAGACTACGTCAAATGCGAAGGGTATTCGGAAACGTCAATAGCTTCCGAGTCTAGACATTCCGAATCGCTTGAGTCGGCAAGACAATAACAACAGCTGTGAAGCTTTTGAACCGACTATACAACAAATGTAAACAGTAAAACAAGAGTAAATAAGCTAGGTAAAAGAAAGACAGTTACTTTGGATATAAAACTACAAATACATAATCAGAGAAAATACAAATACATAATCAATCAATAAAATTTAAGGCATACAACACAAATCAGACGAGACATATTCCTTACTTTCCTGCTGGTATTGCACTAGGAGGGGCAATGAAAGACATGATATTATCATCATCATGGCACGCATATGGTTAAATATATTTAAAAAAAAAACAATTAAATATAAGGATATATATTAGCTGGACCAGCAGCAGAGTCAGTGCAAGAAGTTATTTATAATGAAAAGGGAGTAATAAAGCATGAATAGAAACCAAAAGCAATATAACGAAAAATAAAAGTACATATACAAACACAAATAAAAAAATAAAACAATATGAAAGTTTAAAAGCTGTGAAGGAAGCTGCTGATCTATTCCTATGGATAGGACTAAAAACTGCAATAAGAGAAAAAGGAAATAAAAAACTGAACACAAAAAGAAACACAAATGTGCGACAAGATTAAACTTATCTAAGAACTAATATCATCTCAAATCAGATTTGGGGTGAACTGATCAGCAGCTTTCTCACAATAAAACAAGTAACATAGCGAAAAGCAACACAACTATGAGCAGGCACAGGCAAACTAATATATTAAAGCAAAATAAAATACAAAAGCAAAAATAAAATACAAAAGCAGAAATAAGGACAACACAAACAGCCGAAAAACAAAACAAAGGAAGCAGTGTGACATGCCGCTCCAGATCTGTGTGCCAGGTATGCGCGCCTATGTGACATTGCATGTTGAGCATTTACATTCTTTGCCTTTCCAGTGCGCAATTAAGCTCTTAAATTGACTAAAATTGCTCGCTTTTCTGAAGCTTTCTGGAAAGGAATTCCACAGAACTGGCGCCGCATGCCGGAAACTGTTACTACCGTACTTTGATGACTTAACCTGGGGAATCTCTAATAAATTGGTGTACCTGAAATGATAACGAATGTCACGTTTAAAAACTAGGTCATTTAAAACAGGTGGTGCCATGTTATTTATAATTTTGAAAGTTTCAAGTGCCATAGATCTGATTCTTCTGATATACAGGCTAGGTAGATTCGCTTTACTAAGTAATTGATCATAGGAACTATAATAATCATCATATACAAATCGGAGCGCTCTTTCCTGTATTTTTTCAATTTTATTTGTATTACTTTTAGAGCAGAAATGCCAAGTTAGAAGGCAAAAACTGAAATTTGATAAAATAAATGAATGACAAATGGTCAGTCTACTTAGGCGACAGAGGTTTTTCCCTATTCTCTTCAAAATATTAAGTTGCTGTGCTGCCTTACTGCATATACTACTAATATGACTATTAAAATTTAAGTTGGAGTCCAAGTTTACACCAAGAAGTTTGACTACATCATCACATTTTATGTTAGCATTTCTTATATCAAAAGAGGGATTTCTTGAAGAATTTCTTTTCCCAACAGCGATGGCTTGAAACTATAAATAACGGCTTGCATATTGATACTAGTAACAGGGTTGTTGACAAGCAGATTGTTAAATGGATGTCCCTCATCATGAACGGATATAACAGAATTCATGGCACAATTCACCGCAAGACCATTGTGATGCGGGATACAAATATCCAGCTGCCCTTCTTAAACCAGCATACCTTACAAGCATGGTAAGGAATTGAATATGTAAATTACTGTGAAAAGAAACTACTCATTTGTTAAAAGATATATATTTAATTATAGCATTTTCTGTTTACATATTTTTAATTCTATTGTTACATATGTGTTGCTCCATTGGTCATTGTCGGCTCGGTACTACTTTAACGTACCCCGGGTACTCTTAAGTATACTTAAATGTACCACGGGTACGTAAAAAATATAATTAAAGGTACCCGGGAATTGTTAGGCTTAATTGGTCGTTGTCGGCTAATTTTTTTCAAATTAATTATGTTCATATTTATGTCAATATTTTGTAAAATGGCCTCTATATTATCAAAAGACATACTCAAAAAAGCATGTTGAGGCAGATTTTGTTCAAAATGAATTGTGTTTCGTATTCTATATCGCGTTATACGACATCGGATTTTGGTCGGGAATAAAACTTGGGTACAGTATATATTTGCCGGGTAAATTTTAGTATATTTGGCGTACCCGGGTTACATTTAAGTAGTACCCGAGCCGACAATGACCACTCGAGCTTATGTGTTAAACACAATGGTGCGTTGTTTACATTCTTGTCCTATTTTTTTCAAATGTATTTATGAATAAGAATCTTAATATTGGCTTACTTTTCTTTTGTGTTCCAGCATAATGATGTCAAACGAAAAAGGAAATAAGGATATGCTGCTCAAGGATTGGAAGAGGGCATGCCAAGTATTACATCTGAAAAGCCATTGCTTCCAGCTGTCAAACTATCGTCTACTCCTCAAGTGGGTGTAGTCAACTGCTACAATTTCCCAACCCATAATAACAACTTCTGGTATTGTTCAGCCAGAGAAAATGGTGAGGAACTGTAAAAATATGGGAGATCATCTCAATTGACTCGTGCATATATTTGAATCTTTGGGGTTTGGGGCTCACGGTATTGTTATAGAGCTGCGAGGAAAAACTTGAAAGAATTTATAAAGAGAGAAACTATGCAGAATGGTTTCCTGATAGGCAAAAGTGAAATATAAGAACAGTAAAAACAGATTTGTTATTTTTTTTTTTCTGTTGAACGTGCAAGATTGAATTTACATTATGTTCTTCAAATTGTGACAGTAATTTCTTTAACATTTATTTCACTGATAGCGACATATTTTCTTTTTTTTTTCTTTTCAACACTGATAGTTAAAGTGACTTTGGTGTACTTTTAACACTGATAGTGACAGTCATTTGTTTATGTTTTTTTTTCAAATTAAAGTTAGTCACTTTTGTGTGTTTTACAGTGATTTTTATGCCCCCTTCTTCGAAGAAAGGGGGTATATTGTGTTTAGCCTGTCTGTCTGTCATTCTGTCTATCTGTCCCAAAACTTTAAGGTCAAAATATGGAACTTTAAGGTTAAAAAATGGAACTTTCAGTCAAAATATGAAAATTTTATTTCAAAGCGGTGCAGTAGAGGGCATTGTGTTTCTGACAAACACATCTCTTGTTGTTTTTGTTTTTACCACTAAAAATTACAGTGATTTATGTGTGTGTTTTTTTACGGAAATTTAAAATTAACCATGTTTTTTTTTAAGTAAATATCATTTTATGTCAAATTCAAATACTGGTCCATGCGATGGCTAAGAATAACACATGATGTCAACAAAAAGGAATAATTGACTATATTAAATTGACTGTTTACCACTCGGGACATTTTTTTTATTGTTTATCTTAACTGACCTTTAAAAACACTTAAACTGTACTGTCCAATGTTAAAATGTTTAACTCTTTCACAAGAACGTACCGCCAATTTTTTACATGTCTCATTCTTTTACAAAATGTACTGCAAATTTTTAGCTCACCTAAGCACAACGTGCTCACGATGAACTTTTGTGATCACCTTTTGTCAGTTGTTTTTCATCGGTCATGCGTAGTCAACATTTACCTTTTAGAAACTCTAAAGGCCATATTTGTTGTCTAATCTTCTTGAAACTCAGAATATTTGTTCTAATGATATCTGGGCTGATTTTGAAAATGTTTCGGATCTGTTGAAAGGGGCCGGGGCGTTTTCCTTATATGGCTATTGTAACCGTTTTCTCCGTCCAGTCATTTAGCGCATGGCCCTACAACAACATGGATTAGTTTTGGAAAAGTGTCAGCGGTAATTTGGCTGCCACCAGTCTACTTTAAAATTGTGTACAAGGATTTAATCCAAACTGAGTCAAATATATTCTACTAAATTTATTTCATGATCACTCTTTACACATTTATTCAAGAAATACACTAAGAAAAACACTTTTCTAATAAGTAATAAAAAGTATATTTTAAAATTAAAGTGATGAATATCAAGGCACAAGTTTTCAATAGCATCTATTCAAAGCATCCATCTGTTTTCCTCATGTCCTCCTTTTTTCTTCCAAAACCCACCTTTATATACTATTCAAATAAGCAAATATATTAATTCTGACATTATGAGTCACTGGAAATTTGCAGAAGTGACCATGATGTATGGCAATTTGCAGAAATGAAGAGGAATATGAGTCATCACTCATGGGAGAGACCTTGCCTACTGGTATTTTTCCAAAATGAGTGAGATCAGCAATTAGATTACATACATGACCACTTATCTGTGGCTTATCTCAACATTCATTATTCCTAGCAATGTATAGAGCATAATTAAATGGCCAAAATAAACTTAGGCACATTTTTGGTCCAATCTTCATGAAAATAGGTCAGAGCATTTGTTCTAATGATATCTTGTCCGAGTTTCAAAATGTTTCGGGTCCATTAAAAGAATGATGACCGCCAGTGGTTGGGGCAGTTTTCCTTATATGGCTTTAGTAAAACTTTGTTAAAACTTAAGAAGTCACATTTACTGTTCAATCTTCACGCAACTTGGTCAGATCATTTGTTCTGATAATATCTTGGCTGTGTATTAAAAAGTGTTCCAGTTTTCATTTTATGGCTATAGTGAAACCTTGTTAAAGCCCAATTAACCCTCAAAATCAACGAATATTTCGTAAAATATTTCATAAAATAAAGTTAACCCATAAACAATCAGTGTCTCCCATAGCAAAAGCCAGAATTGCATTGCTAGATATGGTCTGGTAACATAGATTTAACAAGATACAAAATGCGCACGTCATAGAGACTGTTAAATAAAATACTTTTGATGTCCCCCTTATGCCACCGTAGGTTTTGGCTCGAGATAAGTGTAAGCGTCAGTGTATATGAGCCTCGCTCTGGGAAACGGCATTTAATGAATGTCCGTCAAGTTTTAGTAAACTTTCCGCTTTCATGATATTTTTCGTTTAAAGGATGTCTCTTCTTAGCAAAAATCTAGTTCAGGTGGAAAGTGTCGTCCCTGATAAGCCTGTGCTTAACTGCACGGGCTAATCTGGGACGGCACTTTACGCACATGCATTAAGCTTGGTTTTCCAAGAGTGTTGTTCATATGATGGGTCGACAGATGGGTGCATGGCCTATGGGACCAACAGGACACATAGAGCAGATAACGGTTATAAAATAAGTAAACCAGATCCAGATTTCTCGACTATTCATCATGATAAATCCATTTTTGTGATTATACAGTTTTGATTAAAAATGTTTGTTTTTTTACAACATCAGTAATGCCTTTAAGTGGTAGTAAAAGTTCCCTGATTATGGGCAAAGTGGACTAAAGCTAATCTTTTTATGACAAACCAGAGAAAACAATAATAACAATGTGAAAACAACAACAAAACCAAATTTATCTTTATATTTAATGACTCCAAACTTTAAATATACAAAAATAGCTTAATATAATTATAATTTTAATGAGTTTTACATTGTGAACTCCAAAGCAATAATAATTGTAATTGAACATAAGAACAGAAAATAAATTGACATACACAATCAAGCAACATATGGGTAGAAATACTCTGGATTCTTCAATCATTAAGCGACGGTCCTAATAGAAACATCTGGCAAGCATAATTTGAGCCTTGCTCTGGGAAAATGGGGCTTAATGCATCTGCGTAAAGTGTTGCCCCAGATTAGCCTGTGCAGGCACTTTCCGTTTTTTTATGGTATTTATTAATTAAAAGAAAGTCTCTTAACCAAATCTAGTTTAAAAGGAAAGTGTCATCCCTGAATAGCCTGTGTTATAACAAACAAGGCATAAAAAAGCCTTGCTTTATCCATAAGTACTACACTTAATTCTTTAAATGAGCTGCAAATAGTATAATGTAAAAATAAAACAACTAGGACAATTATGCAATCAAGCGTTTATCATGAAAGCATTAAATCGGGAAAAAAGTCAACATCAGCACTTGGTGCTAAGGTGAGCAAATTATTTACTAACGGATTTCATATCAAAATGAATTTTCCTTTAACAAAGACATTGAATAGAACAGTAACTTAGAATTGTGCAAGGATTGAGTTCAGAATCCAATAAATAGAGCCTCCCTCTGGGTAAACTGGGCTGAATTAATGTGCGTAAAGTTTTGTCCCAGATAAGCCTGTGAAGTTCTTACAGGCTTATCAGGGACGAGGCTTTTCGCTTTTATGATATTTTTAGCTTAAACAAAGTCTCTTTTAAACGAAAATCCATTCTAGGGCAGAAGGTTTCGTCCCTGATTAGCTTGTGAAGGCATAATAGGCTAACCTAAGAAGACACTTAACACAAATGTCTTATATCAACCCCTTAGACAATTGGAAAGACATAGCGATCTACATCCATCTACATATTTAATACTGAATTTCTTTATTCTTATTACAGGCAATTGCGTAAAATTCAATCACAAAATAAGACAACCATAATGGCATATGTATCCCAAAATGGAATCACCAGCTAATACGACGAGTGCACATCCAACTAATTTGAGTCCGACTAGACAATTGCTCATGGAAGGACTACGGGAGTTTCCTTGGCCCGTATTCATCAAACAGTTCTTAGACTTGAGAATAAAGAATAGACTTAAAACAAAGAAAAATACATCAGCGTTTGAATAAATACAGGCTACCACTGATGATTATGTCATTAACAAAATGTTCTACTCTAAGAATGATGTTGAAAGAGGTGGTTAATGCCAAGTTTGACTGAAAATTAAGGGGTGTTGCTGCAGTTTTGCTGATTTTTTTCCATCTAATAACTTTTGCTCAAAATTTATATTCAAGTACTACATACAAATACTATATGAAAAATGAAATAAAAACATAGGGTCACCGGCCTTGTTTTGATTTTATTCATCATTTTATAACATGTACTTTTTCATTAAATCTGAAAAATCTCTAATTGCATAAAAATGATTAATAACCTATGAAATTGGCAACATATTGATATTATATAAGATAATATATATCATATACCATTTAATTAAACCACAAACTACCAAAAAATGGAGAACACAAGTTAAATTTTAAGAAATTTTAATTTTTATAATTTTTATGTCACCCAAAAAAACGTATTTTTTTTACTATTTTAACACAAAAATGGAAGTTAAAAAAGTTCTATCTAATAACTTTTTGCGAAACTGCTCAAATATGTTCATCTACGTATTGTTATCATAAAACAAAAATAAAAAAGGGGGGTCACCGCACTTTTAACAGAGATTTTTTTGTTCAACTATCCCTACCGTCTATGTCAAATTTCCTAAAATACAGCAATTAGGCGAAACCCAAGTACCGGTACACAGACTGTTATGCATAAACATTATAGATTGTTTACAATCTTAATTGGGATCACAACGGCTTACTAAAACACAGCACTAATACAATATTTAATCACAAACATAAGACCATACAGTATCAAACTCGACCTTAATCCTCCATAACAGGGACTTGTTGACAGATTTCGGCATGTTTTGGAGTTTGTGATTAAATGCTTTAAATTTATTAATGTAAACAACAGGACTAAAGAGCTCCAGGAAAAAAACAAGAGTGAAATAAAAGAAAGAAAAAAAGAATAAAAAAAAGTTTACCGCACCTGGGATCGAACCACTGAGTACCTATTATGAACCTACTCGGTCATAAATGTGTGATGATTCTGATAACAAAACTATTGGGTTGTGATAATAGCATCGGTGTTGCCATAAATATATTCTCGGTTAAATAAACTGCCGCAACACCCC
>VMBQ01006970.1:17267-49995 GCA_007657795.1 Dreissena rostriformis
TTTTTTTGTTTTTTTTTAAGTTTGATTCACACATATAACAAACAACCTACCTTCTGTAAAGTGCTGGGCTGACGGTAATGTAGATAAGGGAGGCAACTTGTGGTGATCAAATCCAGATCATTTCCATTAATACATGCCTGAAAAAACAAGAATGGCTAACAGAATCAATAATGAAGACTCAAGATCACATTTCAGCAACTCAGCACTTGGCTTTAAACTTGTATTATTTAGCTAAATATTTCTCAAATCATTTTCAAATACTTTTTTTTATCTTGTTCAATATAACAGGCAAGAAAGCAACAACACTAAAGGTATTTACAATTGTTTCAGTACAAATACCTGAGACATGCTCTGTGAAAACCGGGCTTAACGTATTTGCCTTAAAAGTGTCGTCTCAGATTAACATGTGAAGTCCACACAGGCTAATCATGGACAACACTTTCCACCTAAACAGGATTTTCGTTAGGAAGAGACTTTCTTTAAACAAGAGGGCCAAGATGGCCCTAGAGCGCTCACCTGTGAAATGAGCTTGCCCAGTGTTATGATTTGAACAATCTTTGTCAGATATCAAATATCAAAGCTGCTGCTTTGTGGTTAAAGATAAACAAGGTTTTTCAAGCTTTGATCTGGACCATATTTTTCAACGGACCGGAACCACTTTTGAACTCAACCAAAATATCATTAAGACAAACATTTTGACGAAGTTACATGAAGATTGGGCATGACATTTGACTTCTACAGTGTTAACAATGTTTTTCTTTTTTTTACCTAGTGACCTAGTTTTTGACCCAGAATGACCCAGTTTCGAACTCGATCGAGGTATCCTTGGGACGAATCTTCTGACCAAGTTTCATGAAGATCGTACAATAAATGTGGCCCCTAGAGTGTTTACAAGGTTTCTCTATAGCCAAATAAGGAAAACTGCCCTGCCCACTGGCGGCCATGTTTTTCAACGGACCGGAACCACTTTTGAACTCAACAAACATATCATTAAGACAAACATTTTGACAAAGTTACATGAATATAGGGCATGAAATGTGACTTCTTCAGTGTTTAAAACGTTTTTCTTTTTTTTTGACCTGGTTACCTAGTTTTTGACCCAGCATGGCCCAGTTTCGAACTCGATCGAGGTATCATTGGAACAAATCTTCTGACCAAGCTTCATGAAGATCGGACAAGAAATGTGGCCTCTAGAGTGTTTACAAGGTTTCTCTATAGCCAAATTAGGAAAACTGCCCAGCCAACTGTCGGCCATGTTTTACAACGGACCGGAACCACTTTTGAATTCAACCAACATATCATTAAGACAAACATTTTGACAAAGTTACATGAATATTGGGCATGAAATGTGACTTCTACAGTGTTTACAAGGTTTTTCTTTTTTTTTTTACTTAGTGACCTAGTTTTTGACCCAGCATGATCCAGTTTAAAACAAGATCGAGGTATCATTGGGGCAAATCTTCTTACCAAGTTTCATGAAGATCAGACAAGAACTGTGGCCTCTAGAGTGTTTATAAGGTTTCTCTATAGCCAAATAAGGAAAACTGCCCCGCCCACTGGCGGCCATGTTTTTCAAAGGACCGGAACCATTTTTGAACTCAACCAACATATCATTAAGACAAACATTTTGACAAAGTTACATGAAGTTTGGGCATGACATGTGACTTCTACAGTGTTAACAAGGCTTTCCTTTTTTTTACCTAGTGACATAGTTTTTGACTCAGCATAACCCAGTTTCGAACTCGATCGAGTTATCATTGGGACAAATCTTCTGACCAAGTTTCATGAAGATCGGAAAAGAAATGTGGCCTCTAGAGTGTTTACAAGGTTTCTCTATAGCCAAATTAGGAAAACTGCCCAGCCCACTAGCGGCCATGTTTTACAACGGACCGGAACCACTTTTGAACTCAGCCAACATATCATTAAGACAAACATTTTGACAAAGTTACATGAAGATTGGGCATGAAATGTGACTTCAAGTGTTTACAAGGTTTTTCTTTTTTGACTTAGTGACCGAGTTTTTGACCCAGCATGATCCAGTTTCGAACAAGATCGAGGTATCATTGGAACAAATCTTCTGACCAAGTTTCATGAAGATCGAACAAGAAATGTGGCCTCTAGAGTGTTTATAAGGTTTCTCTATAGCCAAATAAGAAAAACGGCCCTGCCTACTGGCGGCCATGTTTTTCAATGGACCGGAACCACTTTTGAACTCAACAAACATATCATTAAGACAAACATTTTGACAAAGTTACATGAAGATTGGGCATGAAATGTGACTTCTTCAGTGTTTAAAACGTTTTTCTTTTTTTTACCTAGTGACCTAGTTTTTGACCCAGCATAACCCAGTTTCGAACTCGATCGAGGTATTATTGGGACAATTCTTCTGACTAAGCTTCATGAAGATCGGACAAGAATTGTGGCCTCTAGAGTGATTACAAGGTTTCTCTAAAGCCAAATAAGGAAAACTGCCCCGCCCACTGGCGGCCATGTTTTACAACGGACCGGAACCACGTTTGAACTCAACCAACATATCATTAAGACAGACATTTTGACAAAGTTACATGAAGATTGGGCATGAAATGTGATTTTTACAGTGTTTACAAGGTTTTTATTTTTTTTGACTTAGTGACCTAGTTTTTGACCCAGCATGGCATAGTTTCGAACAAGATCGAGGTATCATTGGGACAAATCTTCTTACCAAGTTTCATGAAGATCGGACAAGAAATGTGGCCTCTAGAGTGTTAATAAGGTTTCTCTATAGCCAAATAAGGAAATCTGTCCCGCCCACTGGCGGCCATGTTTTTCAAAGGACCGGAACCACTTTTGAACTCAACCAACATATCATTAAGGCAATCATTTTGACATAGTTACATGAAGTTTGGGCATGACATGTGACTTCTACAGTGTTTACAAGGTTTTTCTTTTTTTTTTACCTAGCGACCTAGTTTTTGACCCAGCATAACCCAGTTTCTAATTCGATCGAGGTATCATCGGGACAAATCTTCTGACCAAGTTTCATGAAGATCGGACAAGAAATGTGGCCTCTAGAGTGTTTACAAGGTTTCTCTAAAGCCAAATAAGGAAAACTGCCCCGCCCACTGGCGGCCATGTTTTTCAACGGACCGGAACCACTTTTGAACTCAACCAACATATTATTAAGACAAACATTTTGACAAAGTAACATGAAGTTTGGGCATGAAATGTGACTTCTACAGTGTTTACAAGGGTTTTCTTTTTTTGACCTAGTGACCTAGTTTTTGACCCAGCATGACGCAGTTTCGAACTCGATCGAGGTATTATTTGGACAAATCTTCTGACCAAGTTTCATGAAGATCGTACAAGAAATGTGGCCTCTGGAGTGTTTACAAACAAATGTGGACGGACGGACGGACAGACGACGGACAAAGACCGATCCCAAAAGCTCCTCTGAGCAATCAGGTGAGTTAATACAAAATTCCATAAAAGCTGAAAGTGTCATCCCGGATAAGCCTGTGCAAACTGAACAAGCCAATCTGGGTCGATACTTTACACACATGCATTAAGCCTGGATTTCCCTGAGCGAGACTCACCAGTTGAGCAATAGAGCTGATGTTGTTTAATATGGCAGCTGCAGTTTATAGTTCACAGTGAACTGATATGAAGCCCCCGCATGCACACTGATCTCCGACTTGTTCTGGAGAAAGAGGCTAGCTTGGGAAGAACGTCTTTTGTCACGCGATGCTTCACAAAGTCTCCAGAGCAGAGCGCCGCTGTGCGAAGAACATCTATAGCCTGAAATAGAAAATTATGTGCACTAAACTGTGAAATAAGTTTTGTAAAATGTGAAAAAAGAGTCTTGAAATGTGAAACATAAGTCTTCTTATGTGATACATACGTTTTGAAAAATGCGAAACATAAGTCTTGAAAAATAACTTGAACATTGAAAAGGGAAACATGACGTATGAAATTTGAAACATGAATCTTGAAATGTGCAACATTATTCATGAAAAGTGAAACATAAACCTTGAAAAGGAAAAAATGTGTCATGATAAGTGAAACATGAGTCATGAGTATGTGAAACACAAGTCTGGAAACAATGAAATGTGATGATTTGTCATAGAAAGTGGAACACATGTAAAAAGTTGATCTTTTGAGAATGTGATTCTAGATATTTCACTAAAATGACAACATATTCTAACTTTATACATATTGTCGATTGAAAAACGAGGATAAACAGATTATTAAGCCAGCAATACTAAAATCCACTCTCCAACTTTGCCCAACCCACCTTGATGGTGACCAGTTTCTCTTCATCAACAAAGCACAGACTGAATTGAGGCCAGATCTTGTGGATCAGGGGCAGTAACTCATCTGGAACAATAAACAGCACTTCGCTCAATGTAAACACTTATGCAAATGAAGTGTACTCCCTAAAACATGTTTGAATTAATTTAAATACGTACATGTGAACATTCTTCTTCTTCTTCGTGTAAAATACTATATCCCTCTCTGGGGCCTTGTCGTACAAGAAAAATGGTTTAAAACTCGCAGTGTGGTGCAGTTACAATAATTTTAAAAACTATTTACAAATTCATTGTGGCTTATTTCGGTGCCATCTCTTCCTTGAACGCTTCAAGACTGGGAGCCGTTACAAGGTGGTTAGTCAGTTGGTTCTAGTCTTGTTGCTGACGGGAAGAGGGAGTGTCGGAGGTAGTCAGTTCTGCAGACTGGTACGATGTATCTAATACTGCTTCCTCTTGTGGATGATATAGCAGGGCGGAGGTAGGGGTCAGACGGAAGATCAAAAGGTAAATGGTACATCATGGTAACCTTAGATGTTTTGCGTCTCGCTTGAAGGGGTTGCTATGAGTAAATACTATCATCGTGCGTTCAAATATATTGTCGCCGAATAATATTCTCATTGTATTGGCAATGCATTTTTCATCGTCAGTGAAAAGATCTGATCTCATAATAAGTATGAACACATGTGGCTTTAAGTCAGTTACATCAAGAAGCTCTAAAGCAGTTTCCGCAATGTTTTCAGTTTGAAAGAGCCCTGGTGTGTCGATGATTTCAAAGTCGAATTCATGCTGAGAAATTGTTCTATAGCATCTTGCTATTTCAATTTTACTTATCAAGCCCGTTGTATCCGTGGCTCGTTTTGGCTTAAATTCATGTCGTCCAAGAACTGTATTTCCAGTTGAACTTTTTCCATTTCCCCTTACTCCAAGGAGAACTTTAATTTTCTCGTTTACGAAGTCCGACATCATTTTAACACGTTTGGCACTATTATGCGTAATATTTATTTAAGCACAAACACTAAACTGATCGTTGAGACTATATATTATATAAAGTGACTGAAGGAAGTTACAGTTTAAATTACAACTTGGATCTCAGTTTAAACAACTGACGAACTGTTCAGGCCAACAATAATTCTTGCGTTCCTGTCTTTTAAATGGTTGTTAATTTAAAAAAAAAGTGTTATTATGCAGGTGGCAATAGTGGCATATTGTGTTAGTAGATGAAGAGTTTTGAGCGTTTAGAACTATGTGGAAATCATACCATGATACATGATATGGCAAGAAAAGTATTTAATGTTAATAAAATAATCCATATATTTTCTGAGCAGATTGCAACGTTCGGTCTGTTGACCTATGATTTGTTAAAAAAGGATACTATATTTAAAGTCTCATATTGGGTCCAAATACGCGAGTTGTATAGGTTTAAACAAATCTACTATTATTAAATAACAAATGTGTATTCTTTGCAATAAGTGGATGGTCGTGCGAATGGTAACGTCGAACAAAGTTGCTTTAGACCAGATATGAATGCTATGTGTGTGATGCTGTGCGACTGTCTACCTTGTAAAATGTCTGATCGGTGAGGAATGGCAAACCAATTAATTGTTAAAGCTGGCCCTGTCTTTTGTATAATAAGATCAATTACGCAAACACCTGTATACGGCAAGGTACTCAAGTTGCATGTTCAATGTAAAGAATCAAATTTATTATTTATCGGTTTTATCGGTTATGTGTTTGCTTGATATTGTAAACTGGTTTTGAATCACATGCTGAGTATTGGGTTTCAATTCACTAATTGTTTAAAAGAAAAAAATGTTAAATTATGCAATACCTGCATATGGTTGATGGTTATTCCAACATAATTATTGTAAATAGGGATTGTAATATGGTCTTATTAGATATTTCGACAACTGAAAATCGCGCATGAACAGACGATTGCTTAATCAACGCAAATTGACCTTAAATAGATCAAAACATAAAAACATTTGTATAACTTGTTCTGGCAAATCATTCTTTATTTTGTAATATATGTTCGTGCTTTAAAACTATCAGTGTATGTATAAATACTTGTTCTCTTACAAATTCTTAATTCTAAATGTATCTATTGTAAACTCGTCTTCCTCGATAAACCGGCCGGCATTCAATACTTCTGTCAATGATCTTTCAAATTCACATGTATCAAGTTTCATGTCTAGATTGTAATATGCGTCACATTTTAACAAAGGATAATCCTAATGGTTAATTGGTAAATTGCTCTATATCCTTGTTTAGCCAGTAGATATTATTAATAATTTAGTGTTGACACAAGTATACCGATGTGTTATGCGTTCCAAATGAGAAAGTTTCGTTAGACAACACATGCCAGGGTCGTTTTGAATTTTCTCTAATGTGGTTTAACGTTAAATGTGAAGTCCTATGTCGAGTCCCAAAGAATGCTTTATCCTTACTATATACATTTTTATTACAAGGTATTGCACGCGTCCGCATAAGACGATGTTATTTTCTTATTAATTATACCTCTCATATCCACTGTGTGATTTTGTTGTTCTAATATATATCTCACTTCAAAATCTGCTTTATTTAACTTTAGTTCGATTTCTCTATTTCGACACATGTCGATTGAAAAATGGTATTTTATTCAAAATGCCTTAGAGCATAAGATATACATGTATGAACAAAAGTAAATATAGAATAAAAGGCACACACATAACATGATATGTTAATAATAACATACTCTCATACCATGATGTGTCTGGACAAACCACACTGAACTGAAGACCCCGCCCAGGGAGACCAAGAATTAGTGTCTTAACATGACACAAACATTTACTTCATCAATAAATTATGTTTCAAGTCTCGTTTGCGAATTTTTCATGATCTTTTTCCTTCAATCTCCTTCAATCTCTGATAAAATCGATATGAACTTGCTTTAAATAATGTTTACTTTATCAATAAATCGTGTCGGAAGGGTCTTCTGGTGTGTTATCATATTCTATATTTATAACATTCAATCTGTGATAAACGAACTGTTGACATATTTACTTTATCTACATACCCACACATAGAATACATGCTTGTATGCCCATTGTTTGAAAACGCTAATGGCCGTTCATTATGGGCCAAGATTCGATCGTGGCCGCTTATCTTACGCACTTAGTCACTGGGAATTTCCGCCATTTTCCAAAAACGGTTATATTAAGCTTATCTTACGCAATGGTTTTCTGAAACCGTGGGGCAAAACCCATGACGTAATGCTGGATTATTTTGTTTTCAGCGCTATATAAACGGGTTGCGATCATTCCACATTTATCATACGAATATCAAAGAAACAAGGTAAGTTTGTTCTTTGCTGATTTTATTTGTTAGTTTGCTGGTGTGTTACATTTTTCAGGTGTTATTTTTTCCGTTGTTTCTTTCGGTTTTTAAATGGATAAATGGTATATGGCAGGCATTGTATTCTGGTGATATAAAGCTCGCACACATTTATGTATCTTATTCAAAATTTAAGATGCCAAAAAGAAAGACGCTGTATTGCGTTTGCGCGGTTTAACACGCTGTAATATTCAACCACATTGTCGCAAGAGTCTATTCAATAGTGTGTATTTGGAATAAATGAATTTCTTGATATGAATTTTGGATTTGATTCACTATTGTTTCAAGCAAGAGTATCGTCAAGTTCTGAAATAAGCTCGTATCGTTTCTATTTTCTCAAAGATGTTTTGCCGTTGACCGTATTTAGAATTGCAGTTCTTGTGGAACGTTGCACTGATTTTCATTAAACTAAAACCAATTTTCAAACCGATGATTCTTCAAAATCTTCAATATTTTGAAATGTGAATACATTGGTTACCGGTTAAACGTACGGGAGAACACTACATGTGAATACAATGTTCTAACGTTTAAACGTAGGGGAGGTAACCACTGAGAGGAGTCTTTCTCTTTCTTAGAATAATTTGTTTAACATATTTCAGAATAATACCTTAGAATTAACAATGTGCAACGGCGAAAAGAGATTAGCGGCGGCGACGCCATGTTCGGTGGGGACGATGGTAGAGCGGCGTGGCCAAGGAACCAGCAGCGTTCCTATTCACTTCCTGTTACGTCACTTCTGTGACGTCAGTTGGAGTTAGGGAGCCAGACTGGGCTACTCTAGGTACGAAAATACATATTCGATCTTTACATGTGAAATGGATGTACGCCTTTATACAGTTCAACATTTTGTAGATCGTAAGCCGGAAATAATCATTTACTCGCATTTCTTACATGCTTTGAACACCACACTTCGCTATCAACCCTACGTTTCTGTCGCTTGAAAAAGAGTGAATAATATATTTTTTTAGCTACACGTGTTACCTTGAACACAAGTCCTTTTCTTTGTTATTTCATTAAAGCGGGACTGTACGATTTTGTCAAATATTTATGAATTTTTATAAAATGTATTAAAAATTAGTATACATATATTTCAATATAAATTAAAATAAAAGTTAAGAAGAACATGTGTCGAAAAATGCGAAATAAGCCAGATATTTAAATCTAAAATTGAAATTGGCTTCCAGCCGAATTCGCCAGCATATATATAATACATGTACAATGTGAATCTAAATTTAGTTTTAGTGCAGATTCGTTCATACGACACAAAGACACAATTTTGTTTCCTTACAAATACGAGTAAAAGTGTCGGCATCGGGTTTAACCAGCGCTAACTTGTCTTTGCTACATTTTATGAAATTCGTCTTCAAAGTATAATTTGTATTGCCTATTTTGAGTCATCGTAACATTATTTAATCAATATATTAAAATTTAACACATGTAAAAATCGTACAGTCCCGCTTTAATATCAGTGAAATTATGGGGGCATATCGACGGTTTTTCTACCAAAAAAGGTTAATGTATAAAAATGCATGTTTTCTCCCTTCAAGCAGATATGTATCTACTAATAATGCTTAAAAAAAACAAACTTTCATTTCCAGAATAATTTTCTTCGATATGCCACTCGACTGGGATTCATGAATACAAAATAACAAAAAAAAAAACATGTATTCCCGTCATTGATAGTGCGCATGCGTAGAGCGAGACTGCATGTATATTGTATTTACAACTGTTTTACTACTACTGACACTGATGTTTCCTAGACGTCTATAACTGTCCGGGGGAAAAATATTTTACTGTTATAAAAATATATCATTTATTGAGCGTTTATACGAACGAGACTTGTCGAGCAACCATTTATTGCACCATTTTAAAAAGATTATATATTTTGGGAAAATACGATATTTACCGTCGATATGTCCATTTAAAGTAAATTTTCACTTTTATTATATTGTGCTCCGGTTCGGAGCTCCCTTTTTAATGTGCCTTTTTTATTTACCTTCAAGCACGATTAATGATGACATGTTACAATACAAAATAACAGTACTCTTCTCTTTTGTTTTTCAGGGTTTACCCTAGCAACCGATGACAACAAATATCCTCGATAGCGTCCGAGTCATACCAAATTCGTCACGTGATGTTGTTGTCATTATTTTTGCAATAAATATGTGTAAATACAAAAAGCTAGATGTGTTTTGTTTACTTGCAATCTATTCAGAAATTATCAAAGATCTAGTGTTTTATTAACTGAAATTCTACCTGAAAAGAGGACCGCGAGAGGTATCATAATCGAGACCCGTGTTTGGGGCTACTTTTTACTACAAGGGAAATAAGTCGAATAAGCTCAGTAGAGGGATACTAAGCGATGTTACCTACCAATATTGATACTTTTATGCCGTGTAATTTTACAGAAGATTTTCTGAAATTATTTTGCTATAATTAATAGGTGTATGTAAATCATGTTACTCTTTGGGCGTGGCCGGTTTTTACCCCAGACGCATGGTGTGAACATGCTTTGTAGAGATTCAAAATTTTAATTAATGGTCATACTGAAAATATGACCCTTGTGGCGAGATAAGTGTTAACCATCGAGACATGATTTAAATACACTGTAAATGTCCGCAAGATGTTGGCATTCCAAATGTGAAAGCCATAGGCTTTGCGGTTTCAGACAAGTATATTTTTAACGATTTCCATACATGAGCCAATGTTAAATTGATGACACGGTGGGCGTGGCCAGATTTAACTCCAGCTACACAATTTGGACAAATATTGTAGAGGACATCTAGATGATGCTTTATATCACATATAAGATGCCTTGAGCTTTGCGGTTTCATACAAGCCGATTGTTTAAGTATTCCATAAAAAAATCATTATAAAATTGATGGCCCCCGGGGCTGGGCCAGTTTTAACCTCAGGGGCATAAATTGAACAGACTTTGCGGAAGAACACACTACGATGCTACGTACCAAATATTAAACATCCGCGCCTTGTGGTTTAAAATAGGATTGTTTTTTAAATTATATTTTTAAAACGTTTTTTTGGCCTCAACCCTTATTAATCAACGAACCGGAACGATTTAAACGATTTATACAAAGGTTAAGGAACAGATTTCGTTTGAAGAAAAAAGAGATGATGAAATTCCGCCGAAAAGTTCGGTGAAGTTCGGCGTTACATTTAATTCAAAGCAGTTACACCTTGTCACTCGCTGGATCAACCTTTACTTACGAATCTGGGTTCGTTTAGCACCGATAATTTCACAATATTCTTATTAACGTCTCAACTCGCCCAAGCCAATCATTTTCCATCATGTGACGTAATAAAATACAACGAAAAAAGTCCCGAATCATAAAAGAGTATTTAGCGTATTTTATAGATGCACAACACATGGTTCGCATTTGGTTTCAGTGATTTTCCAAGTTATATACATGTATGTTCTAATTACTGGTAACGTTTCGTACACATATCCACAACGATCCCGAAATTATAACCGGTTATTCTTCTGCAATGAGGATGCCTAAGGTAAATATAATTCAAGAATCTGTCGATCACTAGGCTTGAAAAAGCGTCTGGGATATGTAGACTGTGTGTGTGGGGTTGGAGGGGTTCATACAATCAAAGTTTCAATTCCATCACTAAATAAATTCGGAAGTACTTTGCTTAAAAAATACGATTGTTTCTCACGTTTTCGTAAAAATGGCTAAGTGCAAGGACTTATTACTCGGTAACGTGTAGACAAATGGGCATGAAACAATGTCTTGGACATTTGCCCTACATGGTAATGAAATATTTAAAGTTTCAATTCTATCGCTTGAAAACATTTAGACGTTCGCTCCTCAAACATATAGCATGTTATGCGGACAGAAAAACCGATAATCCAACAAACAACAGAAGGACAACATGACTTTAATATACCCCAAATCAAACTTATATTTCTGTGGCATAATTATATGACCTGGAGTTTAAAAACTACGTTTGATTTGTTCGTCATACATGGTTTAATATTGAAGCCTTAAGTTTTGAAATTATCAACTCGCACATGATGTCGACGACGCTGATGAATGGATCTGCGTATGACATTGACATTTTGGCTATTGCTATAAGGAACACTGATTATTTATGTGTTAATTCTATTTTACGAAATATTTCTCGAAATATTCGTTGATTTTGAGTGTAAATTGGGCTTTACACATTTAAACACTGGGACCTAATCGCATTGAATTCATTACGTTCGTTTTTTACCAAAACACACGTGATATAGATCAACACAAATATAATCAGAAATGTAAATGTTTTTTTTCTATTTTAAATAGTTTACATTCATAATGAAAGGGAATTTAATTAAAAATACACTTAAAATACATGCCCGAACACAAGCCGGGCAATATTGATACATAAATCCAGAAATCAAGGTTTTGATGAATAATCATAAATCTATTAAGTTTCAGATCTTTGCAAATAGCGTGTATCCCATTTTGGCAAAGTCAGCAAACGCTCTACGATTAGTTGGGCAATGCAAACCATTCTTATCTCTAAATGCAGACATCTAACTCTAACATCGCTGCTAAAACAACTGTCAACAATTCCAGATCATATTGCACAGGTATTGAGAATTTTAAGGAACACCTTACCACATATTGCACAGACAATTTAACACTCGCAAATGCATATCGTTTAAGGTTTGTACGTTCATCCGCGATAAATCGATAATGCTATGTTGTTGGTGTTGGCGATATATTTTACGTATTGTATAATTTCTAGCCCCAAACAAGGGGGAGCAGGTATATTTCTCTGAAGAACTGTATTACTTGAATTGCGTATTATTCCTTGGTCAGTACGTATTGTTTACCGATATTCAGCTGTATAGGAATAGTATTATCGTGTGAGCACGGTATTGTCTATGTATTCGAATGAATTGATATGTCTATCATTTGCTGAATCCGTACTTAGTGTTGAACGAGTAACAGAATGGCTTGATATTTGGTTCCTTTATACCTTATAATTATATCCTTAGTGGTGTTCAGAAACATGTCCGCGGTCAGTACTTTGTATTGTCCTATAAACGCTTCTGAATTATTGCTATCATGCCCTAGTTCAGTATTTAATGTTTTTTAACAGACTGAATTAGTTGATATGATTATCATTCAGTACTTACTTAGTGGCAGAAATATACTCATTTATCTGTTTTTTCTACCAAAGAAAATATAGTCCCAAAATACTATGTTTTCATAGCATATATTTTGTTCGCAACAACTATATAAATATCGTTCAAACTTTCAGAGTTAAAAGACGTTAATGTGTAGATGGTGGTCAAGTAAGGAATGCTCGCTTTGGCGAGTTTTGGGAAAATAACGTCCTTTTATCTGTTTTTCTACTATGGAACATATAGTCCCAAAATATTTTGTTTTCAATCCTATTTAACTGTTTAGCGGATTTCACTCTTCAGGGTTATTCAGTGAGGTCTCTGACCGGATCCTAGCATTCTGATGCGCAGCTTAACACAAGTATGCCCTTTTCAGAGGCATAACATGATTCACAATATTCAGCGCTGCACACGATATTGCAACTCGACCAACGACAATATACAGCGATTTGCTTTAACACAATGAATGTCGCGAGTCGTGCGTATGCTATGTTTTCATCGACTGTCGACAATTTCTGTGTTTGATAAATTAAAACCCATGCATGCAACGATATCCTTATTCAACCCTCTTTTTAATGCCCATGCACACAATGTTACCCTGCTCGTGCGCGTGTGGGTGTGTATGTATTTATGTGATTGCATGTATATGTAAGACATTTCGTGTCAAGCTCACAACTTTGTCCTGCATTGTGGGATTTCGAGTAAATGTGCACATATCAAGTCTCGAATAAGATTTGTTATATCCTATCAAAACAGCAAAAATATCGCTTACTCAAATGTTGTGTATCAAGTGCACTTGGATGTTGAGCATATTATAGTATAGGTTAAAAGGAAATCTAAATAGGGATTGATGGGATTTCGTAATAAATTGGCACAAATGATCATCGAACCAAAACAATCTGTCGCGTGCAACATTCGATGAAAGATCAAGGCCAAAGTAAACGGTTTGAGTGTTGCATAGTATTTTTATGGTTAAAATGAAACGATGTACGGAACCGGCCGATTGCTTCATCCTACTTGATTGGATGCAACAACTGTGGTCGAATACTGCTCGCTTAGAGGTCAATGTCACAATAAAAAAGAAGCTTGGTGCGCACCAAAAATTGCAAAAATACATACGTTTTATTTACCGTCTTAATAAGTTTTTGTTATATCTGTGATAAAGGTTCACGTTAATATTGTCAGAAAACACTAATTTCAATTGAGTGACACATGTTTTTGTTTCATATTTCATTATATTAACACATCTACTTAAATATCAAGACCAATTAAAGTCAGAAAACATAAGCTGAAACATACGAAAGCAAACGTATCTTTAGCTTAGGTTTCAGCACAGTTGCGTTATACAATGATTTTTATCTATTCATCGAATTGTATTCAATAGAAACTTAACACATGTTTCAATAGAAACTCAACACATGTGGTTTTGTGTGAGGTCACTTACCAAGTTATTTACATCTTACTTTCAAGTTGAAACAGTAATGCCCCTTTTTCAACGTTGACAATTCCGGTAAACGTGGATGTGCCACTCAATACCTCTAAATCACCTGCATATATTGAAATGAAACTTTACATATGTAGTCCAGGTCTTGACGTACATTCACTGACCATGACTTACAACATTAACTAGCTTTTTATGGAGATTACGTCCCTTTTTGAAGTTATAAAAGTAAGGTTTAGGCGTGTGTGCAAGATGAAAATTAGGATATGGTTTGCCTGCAACATAGACATATTTATGTAACTACAGCATATATTTAATTGCATCCGAACTGCTGATGTTGATGCGGAACAATATCGAAGGCTTTCAGGAAGTCGAGTAGAATCGCATCGATCTGTTCGCCAGCGTCAAGGGATGCAGCAAGGTCCTGTACGATGAGGATAAGTTGCGATTCGCAACTGCGTCTTCGCCGAAAGCCGTGTTGTTGATCGGCCAGGACGTTGTGTTTGTCTTGGTGAGACATGAGGCAGTGGCTGATGTGTTCCATAAGTTTACAGCATACGGATGTCAGAGAGATTCGGCAATAGTTAGCCAGGTTGCTTCTGTCCCCTTTCTTGAAGGCTGGGGTGACATGTGCCGGCTTCCATTCAGCTGGGGCGCGTCCTTGCTGAAGGGAAGCAGCAAAGACAAGCTCTTGTTGGAGGCCTTCGATATTGGCTTGTTTCCAGAAGAGGATTTTGTGGCTGATTTGTCGTTGTTTGGGTACGCTGTCAGTTGTTTGGATAAGGACGATGTCATGATAACTTATTTCAGGAAGAGGTTTTGACTTTTCTATAAGTGATGGTCTGTTTGTAACGAAGAGGTCGAGTGTATTGTTGTTTCTTGTTGGGAATGTTACTATTTGATCAGAGCCTTATCAAAATTGGTGTCAATTAACACTGGTTAGTGCCGACCGGGTTTTGAGTTTCCATCTATGGTAGAGCTGATCCAGTTGATGTCGGGGAGATTCAAGTCACCTGCAATCCAGATGGTGGGCTTGGTGTAGTTGGAATGTAAATCCCTGATCTTCAGGAACATTTCTTCCAGGTAAGCTTGATATGTGCAAGGTGGACGATACACTGTGCAAACTATAAGGGATTGGCTACATGGCCTTTAAATAGAGGCTGCACAGATCTCAGTGTTGGTTGTAATGTTTATTTCCGTGCCAACGATGCTGTCCTTCGCTGCAATCATAACCATGGTGGCTATAGGTTCTGTCCCTTCTTGCTATAAAGTGATAGCCAGGAGGGATTATTTCCCATTCATAGAAGCCCTGATGCAGCCATGTTTTTGCTTCCAATAACGATGTCTGGTTTGTCTCCTGTAGGAGTAGCCAGAATTCAGCTTTCTTAGCCCGCATACTTTGGAAATTGATAACAAGTATGCGTAGGGACTGAGTGTTGCTATCTGTGTTGCTGCCTATGGTGGGTTTCCTGCGAGTGAAGAAGTGTGCATTGGAGAGCCAATATAGATGATATAGGATGTGGAGCGGCTTTGTGTGGTGTTTGGGCTTCCAGGTTGATAGTTGTTTTGTTAAGTATACTGTATGAGTTTTCTGTGGCTATCGAGGTTGCAACGGAGTCAATGTGTGTTGTTTCAAAAAGAGTACTCGAGAAGTTGGTAGTCCGCAAGTACAGCAAATCCAGCTGATGTTTTTCGTTGCTTGGAAGACTGTTAGCGGCATGTTCATACATTAACGATGAAACCACTGGTCACAGGATTCACATTCTTTGTTCGATTTACATGGCTTTGCAAATACGCCGCACGGGAATAAATAGGTTGGTCCTGGGTGGGAATGACAGTCACCGAATCTGGCGTGCTTAAGGTTTGGTACGTAGAATTTTGATGGAGAGGCAACGATAGATTGTAGGAGAAGTAATGCCAATATCATGGAGACATGTGTAAGACAAATCATTAAGGAATGCATCTCGAGTCTCCAGAAATGGTTTGGTATCCGAGATTTTGGATGTCCGGACACTGGTGCACTTCTGCCGGAAGTAACATTGTTGACATCTGACATTTACATTTTTATCTTCTCATGCTTTATTAGCGACTACTGTCAAAAAAGTATGGCATGGACACAAAGGGACATCGAAACAAACCATAAATCTTACAAATCGGATGTCTAAGATGTTGATCTCGTGCGAGAAAAAATATTTTTCAGATGAGAGAAAAAAATCAATTTGCGCCACACGACGACCTTGACCTTTTTCAAACAAATATGCATTACCTATTTGAATATATAAGATGATGAAGTATGTGTATATTATGTTTCTGGTTTGTGGTGCCTATGGACAGGATCATAAAGTGTAAAATGTTGCATGTAAATTTTAATAATAATGTAAATGAGCTCGAACCCACGAGGTCATGCCCCTTATACTTTGCGGTTTTCATCAAGATTTTCACAAGAAGAACTGAAAGAACAGCTGTGGTCAAAATGTTATTAAAATACCCTGTAGGTATGCACAAATAACATTCAAAGGTACACAATTACCCACCCTGATTTGGGTACAAAGCGAGGTACGTGTGGCTGATGGTGTCCGGAACCAGCAGTCTCAGTTGAGGTCGCGGTGAGGACAAGATGTGTTTACATCTCAACATCATCTCCAGCACTGCCACCACGTGCCCGGGCAGGGTCGGCGCGACCTCTGGGGGGTCGGTGGGGTCAAGGTCATCTGGGGTCGGCCTGAAATGTGACAGGGAGGTAGGGGTCAAACCCACAAACGCTATTAGTTTTCAAACGGAATTCTTATGATAAACTTAACGATTAAAAACCATAATATATCAGTGATAAACATGTTAAAATTCACCATAATTACAAAAACACAATCGAGTCTTGCTCTGAGAAAATGGGGTTTAATGGATGTGCGTAATGTGTTGTCTCAGATTAGCCAGTATAGTCCACACAGGCAAATAAGGGACGACACTTTCCGCCTAAACTGGATTTTCACATACAAACTTCCTTTAAACGAAAAAAAACAATATAATGGCACAAAGTGTCCTCCCTGATAAACCTGTGAGGACTGCACAGGTTAATCTGGGACGTCACTTTACAGTGTTTACACACATACGTTAAGCCCCCTTTTCGCAGAGCGAGGTCCAAAACATTTGATACAAAAGAACGTTCACTCACTGAAAGTTGTAAAGGTCTTCCTCAGTGAACTCCCCTGCTGACTCTTTCATCAGTTTCAGGAGATCAGTAAAGTAGGCGGCCAGCTCTTCAACTTTCTGTTCCGTGGCATCACTGCCGTTGGGCTTAGAACTCGGCATCTCAGACTCCACACCTAGTTTGTTAGTTAAAGATTCAACTGCCTTTACAGAACGTTTTCTCACCAGTTTCATTCACCGGTAATTTACCAGGATTTTCATAATTTCTGCCTTTAGCATTTTTTTGCCTCCAGATGGTTTTTCACGATGTTAAAGCGTTTGAAGATGAATTGAATTCTTATCGATACACATCAATGTTTCATATACATTAACTTCCATTTTCGACTGATTAAAAAAAATGTACCTTTTGCATCAATCTTAATTTAGAGTAAATTGACGATTAGTCCCTCCCCTTAAACCCTCCCGTTTTCCAATTATCATCTCGTTCACTGATGGCAGCTGTTATCCAAACAATGACTTATACAGGAAAGTCTTCTGCACTTAACCTAAACTGCGACTTTGTACATGTACATATAATAATGTTTTTGGAAGTATCTTTGCATAAAAAATAGAATATTCGAATATGAATTTTGGATTCGAATATTCGGCCGATTTTCGAATATTCGAATATTCGGATATTCGGTCCCATCGCTAATTTTGACGCATGTGTTATTCCTTAAGAAAATAATATTTAATTTTAAAACTTTCTTACTTGATTCAAGTTTTAAAGGCTTCATTTCCCACCCTAAGGTACAGATGAGCAGCAAACAGCATTAAACCTGAATATACTGCGAGTTACTCGCAGGCTGTTCTGGTTTTATGCTAGTTGCTTATAGTCATTTAAATTGTTCTTCTCAGCGGGAAATGGTTGAGTCAATATTCTCCATCTTTGAGTATTTTTGACAATTTTAAGGCGGAGTTTGACCCTCATGCTCAATTTGGGGTTCTCGGAAGCTTCTTTAAGTTTTGAGTGTGACTCAGCCCAGAGCTTGAGGAGGAATATGTGCATATTCTTATAGCTGAGATTTGAGATTTTCATCAATCCGCAGTAGTGAGATATCACGTCTACTCAGGTTATAATATTGTGCACTTGACAAACCTGATACATAGAGGATTTCGTGTAAAACTGTTGTTTCAGCTTTATTTTCTATATATTTATATATATTTCTATATATTTCTATATATTTCTATATATATTTCATGCCTAACCAAAGCAAGTAAAGAACAAAAAATTAACAAGATGTTCATCTGGTTCCTTGAATCCGCAAGAAATATGGCAACATCACAAAACCAGGTCTTCAAATTTTAACATTTAAGAAATTAATTTAATTTAAATAAATGTGCATTGCCAAGCTAGGTCTGCATGTAAGCCACCTACACATCAAATTTCAATGCACCACCTCCATCCAAACTTAAGTTATTGAGCAGAAAATAGTATCTATTTTCAATAAAAGTGACCTTGAGCTTTATCAGACTGGTCCAAATTGTATCCCAAGCTAGGTCTGCATGTCATCTACCAACAAACAGACTTATAGAAATATAAATATAAAAAATCAAACTTACTGAGAAGATATGTTTCTATTTTTTGAAACAGTGACCTTGACATTTACCCACAAAATAACAACACAATGTCTCCGTCCAAACTGAAGCTATTGAGCAAAAAAAATCTTTCTATTTTTAGTTACAGTATCTTGATCTTGACCCAACCAACCCCAGATGAACTCACATGCTATGTCTGAATGTAAGCAACATACAAACAAAATTTCATTGAAATACCTCAACAAAAACTCAAGATATTTAACAGAAACCATTTTCAATTGTTAAGAAAAAGTGACAATAAACTGACTGATACCAAATGTAATCCCAAGCTAAGTCTGCATGTAACTATCTACAAACAAAATGCCATAACAATTCCTCTATCCACAGTTATTGAGCACACGCTTTTTTTTATTTCATGTAGCAGTGACACTGACTCAATATGCCTCAAATACAATCCAAACTAAGATCTCCCTTCAAACTTACTATATTTCACGTTTTGTTAACATTAGTCGTTCCAAACTAAAGTTATTGACCAGAACCCACCGGTTTGCTGTTTTTCTAGTTTAAGTGACACTGACTTTGTGAGAACTGGCCCCCAATGTTCCCCCAAGTTTGGTTTTTGTGTAAGAAACCCACATACATTTCCGAGCACTATCTCCATCAAACAAAAGTAATTGAGCTGAAAATGTTTTTCAATTTAAGTTACAGAGACATCTTTCTAGACCAGACACGTCCCACATAAATCCAAACCTAGATCTCCATGCAAGCTTGCTTCATCCAAAGTTTCATCAAGATTGGTCAATGCAACCTAAAAAGTGCTTGACTGGAAACCACCTGTTTAATGCCATCGCCTGCCTGCCCACCAAATCCCAATCTAATAACCAGGAGCTTCAACTTTGTTCAAAACCTGGTTTATAAACATCTACTAAGTTTCTGTGATCGAACAGCATGGCAAACTATGTTACATATCGAATAACTATGTTTCCTTTGATGAAATGTTACACAACTGGAAGTTTAAAAAATAAATAATTAAATAATTATTCTATTTCATGTATATGTTACATATAAATTAAAAAGTATTTTATTATTTATTTATTTTTTAATATTACTGAAACAGTATTTAAATATCGCTTTTATAAATTTCATATAAAAAGTTAATAAACATCATAACAATATTTCACTACCGGTACTTGGATCCTATTTTTCCTCTCACCTCTTGCACAGTGTCCTGAAACAAGGGCAGTAACTGCGCGCTGCTGTACTGCAGCATGACCTTGAGCACCAGCGGGCACTTCTTGTTCCTGTCCAGGTGTCGCAGTCGCAGGGATATGGAGTTAATCAGATAGTCCGCATTCTCTCGGATCAGCTGGTCTATGGTTCTTTCGTTAATAAGATCGTATTGACGCTCCTCATTTAATTAATTAAGTATTATTTCCGTTGATCACCATGCTGACACCAATTGAGTCTAGTGCATACTTTTCCCGAAAAATAAATTCTATCTAAAACGCACAACGTTCGCGCGAGCTTGAAATCGAGATAACACGTGATAACAGTATAACAAAAAGAACGAAGCCAACAATGTCCGTTCGTTGATAATGAAAAACTAGAATTCAACATTTAACCAGAGGAAGCATGTGTATATTGAGAAATAGATTGTAACACCGATCGGCCATATCGCGGAAAATTAAAGATGGAGATACGAAGCATAACACTTACGAGTCTATAGGAAACCCTTTATGTGTGCTTTTGCATCGATGAAATAACCATAAACTAAATGATATGCTTTTGTTTGAGTTCAATATATGGATAATGGCTTCAGTTTGTATTAAAATATGTGAGATCGTAGTATTATGTCCAGGAAGCAAAAGATATGGTCCCATATGGGTTTTGCAGATGAAAACCATGTAGTGCCCATACAGTGGGGTCACCGTATGTGTTCGGCAATGCAGCATTGACAAGCGAGTTAAATACTTTTATATTCAGTGTTTTTTTTATTGATATACTAAATAAAATTATAACTACGTTATGCCTTCGACGCTGCTTACAAAGAGAAGTATATTTAACAATGCTGCGCTCACACTAACATGACTTTATTGTGCGTTGTTAATTGGGTAGGTTGACAGCAATAATCATGTTATGTGCTTGTAGAGAACAACGAGTATTCATGTATACCATGATTTATATTGCATTCAAACTGAACACAAACATGAGTTACTATATTCATGGATCGGGTTTATCGATTCTTCCTTCTTGATCGGTCAGTATTAAATTGTATATTAGTGTAGCCAATTACTTACATTAACTGGTATGAATGGTAAAAATTTAAACTATAACACATTAATACTAAACAAGCTATATGAACCTTACATAAATCATGTTATTTCTTAAACAAAGTTCCAGAGGCCAACATATGCACCAGAGATATTTTAACTAAATAACATGTATGTGGTTGCATGAACGCGGACCTCCCGAACCCGATACTGCCCTGGCTTTAATTTTCATCTAAATACGACAATGTAATTGAAAAAGAATTGTGAATACTCAATCAACCTATCTATTCCCCTATCGATGAGATGAACTAATTTATTTAAATGAGTTTTAATGGTCTATATAGTATAATACACATGTACTGACATTAATGTTCTACTTATTGTTGTATTACATTGTGTCTAATGCTAAATAAAGTTCTTTGTTTCCGCCAAAATATAGGGTAGGTAGGTCGACTTAACTAATTTTTTTTTGTATTTGTTTAACGATATGCGATTTATTTTCCCATGTTAATATGGATATTCTATGACTTTCTCACATTTATTTATCGAAAAATCAACCGTGAATATATAAGATGTGTAATTCTAATAAAAGACAGATGTTTTTTTTTATTTTACGAAATCTCATGTTATACGGCATATATGAATACAAATGGTAGCACATTTCTTCCAAAAAACATTGTCCACTTAGCTATGTCTAATATTTTATGATTTATTTTCGCATTTTCAGTAATATCGTTAATTCGTATTATCCACTAAAGTTATTTTTTAACGCAAAAAAGTCAGGTTGTGCCCGCTTCTTCCAAGTACATATTCACTTACGGCAACTGAATATCATTCTTTGTTTTCATATAGTCAGTTAATTAATGTGAATAGCAAGAATGTTTCATCATAATTATTTTGACAGCATATTGCTAGTTGGGCAATATGGCTCATTTATTCTCATGTCAGATACTTGGATAGAACCAGTACGTGGTAGCTTAATAGAAGATTTTAAGAACGCTCATTAGTGGCGTTATTACCAGTCTTTTGCTGTCTAGCGTTATTTCCCTGCGTCCAGCGTTGTTTCCATCCATTCGGCGTTATTTCCTTGAAGTCCAGCAATAATTCCCCGCAGTCCATTTTTCCATTCAGTTTAGCGTTAACTCCATGTTAAAGGCATATGACTCTTGAAACGTAGTAAAGTTTGAATTATTAAGTATTTTAAAAAACTACAGTCAATGCTTTCAACAAGGTTTACATATGAAAATCATCACAATTAAAAAGTTCGATATTGGAAGTTATTTTCATTTTTGGAAGTTATCATACTTCCATGACGCCAATTTGGAAGTTTCGAACCAAAAATCGGAGTAAATTACAGTATGCTTTTAATCGTCCATTTATGCAAACAATGCAAGTTGCTTTTTTTCACTTCTACGCCATTTAAGGTTTTTGGGTCGACGGTTAGCTTTGAAATGAAGACAGGTGAAGATTTAAATGTCATTGACTTAATGGTAACCCGAGTTCTTAATACCCGGGCTGTCCAGCGGTAAAATGTAATGCCTCGGTCACACTGTCACGAATCAGGGCTACAAACGAGCTACGAATACTTTCCGGCACAGTTCGTAGCTATCCTTACTGAACCGTGGCTCTCCGTACTTGATCCGTGATCAGTCATTGTAGTTTTTGGATGTCCGTAGCGACTCTTGACAAATTTTGAACATGTTCAAAAAATTGCTACGAATTTATCGACCGTAGCGTATCCGTAGCAGTCCGGACTAAACCGTACTGATCCGTACTAGTTCGTAACGACACCGTAGTCGTCCGTACCTTTTCGTAGGCCCAAAGGTTTTCAAGGACTTCTACGGATTGATACGAAGAACTACGGCGCGGTACGGTTACGCTTCGTAGCTACGATTATTCCACGGATATATTACTAGCTCAGCAGATTTAGTCCATATATCAAGAAATCTTTCAGTTTGTGATACAAGCACCAAATTTGGCACATATACTCTTCAGTAACTATAGATTTGATAAAGCACGTTAGCCAATAAAAAAAAACTCAAAATGGCGTCTATTTTCAAGATGGCCGCCATCAGGATTAAAAATGAAAAAAAAAATGAAACGAATTCCCTGAAAGGTTTTACTGCTGTGTAAAACGTTACTGGTTACCGTTACTATTTACCGTTACTGTTTACCGTTACTATTTACCGTTATTATTTACCGTAACTGTTTACCGTTACTTTTTACCGTTACGTTTTACCGTTACTATTTAACGTTACTATTCACTGTTACTGTTTACTGTTAATGTTCACCGTTAATGTTTGTCGTTATGTTTATCGTTAATGTTTACCGTTACTGTTAACGCTTCGATGCACTGGTGTTCTTTCCCTTGTTATAATGTGGACAATAAAACAGCGTCAACATGAATAACCTCTCCGCACCTTCACTGGGTAAAATACCTGATAAGCGTGACCTATCAACTTCAAGTATTGGGCTCGAAGTTGGGAACAAGAACAACACATTATCTGACTAAGATATCATGCAGAACAGTGCAGTCATAAACCAGGTCCATCTGAATGAGTCGGATTTAGAAACCATAATGAACCAGATGCACGACTTGTTCAAGGTTGACCTTGTAGCCATGGTCAGTTTAACTGTGCAGGCTTTCATCCCACAGGTAATCACAGTAACAAACGCCTAACTTAATGAAACAATTGAGTCCTTGGTACAGTTAAATAAACGTCTTAAAGATCGGGTAGCCGAGCTAACGTTACAAGCATATTGATCGGATCAATGCAGCCACCGCTATAGCATACGTGTCACTAGGATCCCAGAAGTCGTCCATGAGGACACAGATAAGAATGAAGTTGAGATGGTGAACGAATTAGAAGAGATCGATCGATCAATTCGACAAGGTCCCCAGTCGAAATCGATTTCAAAGCCTAAGGACATCATTATCAAGTTTGTGTCACACAGAGCGCGGCAAAAACTGCATAATGTGAGATCTCGGGCTAAAAACACATAGAAATACCAAAAAAAAATCACCGAGGCCATAAGCAAACATCGCAGTGATATGTTTTTGACTCGCGCAAACTCGTTATGGATAACCCACGCCGGAACTACATGTGTATATTGGTGCGGGACCTTAAACGCGCGATCCGTTTAGTTGAAACACCTGAACAGTTAACCAAGCTCCGCTCCAAATCCAAAAGATCGTACGCATAGATGACAAGTAAGAAGCAAGCATGAACGAACATGTCCACGCTTTTTTTGCTGAATAATATATGTGTCATTTTTTATATCTGACAAAAAAAAACAGTTAAACGTGGTACACTTGTTTTATATTGTATCCAGTTAATACAATAAATACCGTAGCATAAATTAAATGTCACTCAGGGATGTTCAAGCGTTATGATGATTAAAAATGTATTCATCGAGTTGATTGTGACTTTGAATGGACTATAAAGGATTTGTTATGCCTCGCTTACTATGTGAACATACTTATAATTTTATTTTCATTCTCTTTCCAAATGCTTTCAAAACATCAACCGTTATATACATCTGTCTGTCGAACTTAAATTCATTAACTCTGATTCAGTTTGTATAGATATGTTAACTTAAATTCATAAGATCATGTAATGTACACATTGTAGCGCCGTTAAATGTCGCATCGCCGTTAAATGTCGCAGGCTACGAAATTTGTCGCCACGTTGACGATAAATGTCGTAAGGAACGTAAAATGTCGCAAATCCTACTGACGATATTTGTCGCAACTTAAACGATAATGTCGCAAACAATTTCAACTGCCAATATATGTCGCGACATTAAGATAAATGTCGCACACCTTTGTAAGTTATGTTAAAAATGAAAAGTTGAAGTAAAAATGCCTAAAACTTTAAGGTTAGACCTAGATTACCCAACGAGGTTCTTTGGGCCGACTTCCACCAGAATGGTCAGTTTTTAGTAAGTATTGTCCGAAATGGTAAGTTGTGGTCAGTATTGTCCATAATTGTCAGCTGCGGTGAAGATCGACCGAAGCGGTCATATTTATTCATTTTTGACCCAAAACGTTAAACTGTAGTAAAAAATGACAAAAATCATTGTTTTAAATGGTCGGAAATCGGAAAATCGAGCAGCCAGTAAGTTTTTGCTTTGGGTTAAAGGCCGTTTCGACAAGTTTGGTTATATAAGGTCAATCTTACAGGAACCGTCTGGGTAACACAACATGTGAATTTCTCGGTATTTCTGTTGGAGACTGACCGCTTTGCCATCTTTGAATCAGCGATAGAAGGGGAATATTCTTGGATAGAATCATCGATCCAGGATCGAACCGGGACCTCTGGTCCCAACCTCTGTGCTCAGCTGTATGGCTAATTATGGGGCAAGCAAAGGAAAATGCCTTTCTATGAAAACTGCCAGGAATTACGGTTTCTCTTCTTAAACGGGCGGTTGTTCGGGTGCAGTTGCGCAAATATTTTCCACTTTTTTGATGTCCTCTGGAAGGGAATACCAGTCTGTAGACCCAGAGTATTTGAACGTTTTTTTTAAATAAGCATTTTTCACAATTGGTATTATGAAATTACTTTTACCAGATCTTGATGATTTTTCAAAGTTCTTGCTAAGATATGAAGGACATTTTCCATAATAAATTTTATGCATATGACTTAATTTAAGTTGTTTCACTCTGTTTTCCTCATTTAACATTTTCAANAGCTATTTGGCTAATTATGGGGCCAGCAAAGGAAAATGTCTTTCTATGAAAACTGCCAGGAATTACGGTTTCTCTTCTTAAACGGGTGGTTGTTCGAGTGCAGCTGCGCAATGCATCAGATACTAAACCCATAATCAAATTATCGCCGAATACAGCTCACTTTACTCTGTAAACGGCTTTACACCCAACGTCAGTAATCAGGCTCAAGTGAAAAGGACTCAGTCTCGGTCGTAATTACCAGTTAACTGAACATGCTATCCGATTTCCCTACCTAAATTTGAAGAAAGGCTTGCACTAGGGTCTGTGTCAATTCAATATTGTTGTACGGCGATAAGATAAATTCAGTAGCTGAAAAAAGTCTCTTTAGAGACGCATACATAACTGTTGGCATTGTGAACGGAGGATGATACTGTTAATTACCAAATAATTTTATATTCACTAAAGTAAAGGAAATGACAAACAGAAGGTTAAGTTCATTGATAAACGGGGATGAGGTATTTTTTCACTATATTGAAACTCTGCAGCGAGCCAGTGAATCGGCGACATAGAATACCGCTGCCTATATGTTAAGCATTGATTGAAGGCAACGCTATTGAAAAAATAAAAAAGAACATATTATTCTTCAGTCAGCTCATCAGTATGCCAGTACAAACTCCGGCACATGCCAGTGCGTCTGCAAAATAGTAATACGTTAACTAAGATAATGATACATGCACGACAGTCATGTAACTAACATACAATATTCAATACAATTGTATCGTAATCTGCGTTGCTGTATTGATGTTACAGTTTTATCACATCTTACAAACTTTGGCCAATCTTGATAACAGCAGTCCATTTAGCATAATAATAATAATAATAATAACTTTATTTCACGAAGTAACACATTAAGAAAAAAACATTTCTTTTTTACAATGTGGTCTTCAACAACACAGTATATGTAAATATAACTCAACAATGTCTAGCATACTGCAGTCAGCCTTAAAATAATTACAAAAGCAACATGACTTTAATAATAATAATAATAATAATAATAATAATAATAATAATAATAATAATAATAATAAATAATAATTATTTCATTCTTTCATATCAAAAGACAGTCACAAAGCATACAGAAGGAAAAAACAAATACCTCAAAAACGGTATTTTAATTGATACAGTACACATACACATCAAAACAAGTTTTCAAATGATTGTTAAAGTGCCTTTTAAAGGAAATAAGTGTAGGTGCTTGTCTTATATTATTTGGAATAAAGTTCCAAATATTTATCGCACAAAAGGCAAACGTACGCTTTCCGTAATTGGTTTTAAATGCAACAGATGATAAATCGTTGTGGGTGGTGGATCTAAGAGAGTATGTATTGTTAATCGATACAAAAATAACGTCATCAAAATAATGAGGCATTGAGCCATGTAAAACTTTGTATACTATAGTCCCAACAAGAAATGTACACCTATTTTCAAATGACAACCCGTCCAGTTTATTGAAAATTGGAATTGAAGGAGAAGAAAATGGTTTATTCATTATTATTTTTGCAGCTCGTTTCTGAATCGAAATTACCTTCTTTAAATTTGATCTTGTGGCTGAGCACCATATTGCACAACAATAGTCCATGTGTGGTAAGATATATGAATTGAAAAACAATTTCATTGTTTCATAATTAAGATAGGGTTTAATCCGTTTTAATAAGGCTAGCGTTGAGTTGAGCTTTCGACAGACGTTATTTATATGCAGTTGCCAAGTGAGATGTTTGTCAACAGTTACTCCAAGTTAATTATAATGTTCAACTTGTTCAATAACAATGTTGTTGATTTTAAGTAATAAGGTGTTAAATGCATATATGTCTATATATATCGCTATAGGTATACATGTCCCGGAAAATCGGCAAAAGTCCCGGAAAATTGAGCTCAATAAAAATGTATGGCGTGTATGGAGAAATGAACCGAAATAAACGGAAATGAACACATTTTTTTTTTTGTCAAAAGATATTTAAAGTATGTTCTTTATAAACGTGTCGGCATTGCTACCCTTTTCTGGGTAATATACACAATATAGTGTACGTTAAATCATGTGAATTAATTTTATATAATTAATCAAGCGCAGTTATTGGGTATTGCCCTTCANATCAGAAGCAGTTTGTGGAGCCTCTTCTTTACAAGGCAGTGTGTTGGTTACATGACAAAAATGCTACAAGGAAGCATCTGAGAGGACCATTACAAGATGTCTAGCTGTTGCTTGTGACCTAACTACACTTGTCACGTCAAACCCATCCCCTAAACACCTGGGCTTAGGGATACACCTCTACAACGAGTTTGGCAGCCACCATCTGATTGAAGATATGTACTCTCTTGGTTATTCCATCTCATATCCAGATCTTCGGTTATTCTTGACATCAGCAGCCCAACAGAACATTACATAACACAAGATAACAGACTCTGGTGGTATTGTACCAGACAATATACTACCTAGAGACCAAAGGGGGAAGCTGGTAGTGGCAGTTGCTGATAACTGGAATCTGAATGAGCGAACAGTTGATGGTAAAAGGACGACTCATGCGATGACAAGCATGTTGGTCAGCAGTGCGCCAGCCGAGTCAACGAGGATTCCAGGCTACTTTGGAGTGTAAGACCTAGATATTTGGCATGATTTTCTTTTCAAGGATGTGATCATGTAGTTTATATGAGAAGATGAAAGGATTTCGTTTTTGAGTGATTCTGAGGATGTAACATTTATCAGGATGGAATTGCCTTAAAGTTTACGTTGTGACATGAAAAATATGAGAAAAAAAAATACATTCATGAGACGTTTTGTCTATTGCACCTTTACCAGGTAGTTCTTTAATTATGTTAATTATTAAGGCTTATGTTTTATGTAGTTTTGCCTTGTTAGAAACAATGTAAAATAATGAAACAACCTATGTAATAAAGATCGTACAGTTTCATAAAAAAGCATTCTTCACACTTTTCCAATTACAAAACACAATCAAATGTATCATATTTAAAAGTATCCTTTTACTTTTCTAATAAAAAATCATTATTAATTAGATACTATCTATTTTATCAATATTGTTGTGCGATTATTTAAGTAGACATTATTTTTTATAAGTTTCATAACCATTCGATGTATAATTGTGTTGTCATAGAGGCGTATTTTCAAAAACTATTAATCCTCGTTTGTTTATTGTTTCTCATTGACAACACAGCATGAGTTTGACCCTCGAATGGGCGGGGATTCAAAGATAATTTAGTGCTGCCATTACACATCGAAAATGTCATATATATATAAAGATATACATGCGGCAATAGATTGTTAAACTTTAAAATAAAACAACGGATTTTACCTACGAATCGAACTTGCTATCTTTGTTGGTGACGTTACAAACTCCAAGTGCAATTCTTAGAACGCATTGTTTCGTGATGTCGGCGGGACGTTTTGCAATGTCATTGTTTTTATCTTGTGTAAACAGAACGAATACTAGTGTTGCTTGCTGCGATATTGTTTTTTTTCCCACTGTCAATTCATATATATATATTCAATTATAATAATAAAATTTCTCTCCCCCTTGTGCAGGTGAAGTTTTAAGCCTACCTTGCTCATAACTCGGTATTCGTATTTGAACAGAAAACAAAAAACTTTAATTAATTTTATTTTCCGCAGGATCATTTTTCGGATTTTCTGTCGAACTTGGGTCAGGCAGCACTTATTGGAAGGCGTCGATCATACAATTTGATCGGGTATACTATAACGTTGGTAATCACTATAACCCCAGTACCGGCATCTTCACTGTGCCAGTCAGTGGCGTGTATATCTTCATGTTTAATGTTGAAGCAAGTTCAGCATTGTTCGACGTAACTCGATTAGCTCATGTGGCAGTGTTTGTGAATTGTTAAGTCATGAATGAACTGCGAAGGTATGGGGACGTATGCATATAAATTCGTTTGTTTCTGCAGTCGACAGGTCTGCAAATTGTTAGTTCCGCATTGGTTTGCCCCGTATTGAACCGAATTATTTTTTTAAGAAATAATTAAATGCTGGTTATGACGTTAAACATATACGGTTTGGAATGTCGATGCGCATAAAGTAAACAAGTTGAAATTTATTAATTCGATTCTTAAAAATAAATCTATATTATTTGTATTTGTTTAAAGTTATTAAACACAACTACGTTACGCAAGACATGTTCTATTACATGCGCACGTAATAACAATAATAACACATACCCGTGGACTTAAGGGTATTGTTTATTATGAGTACACCATCGCATTTCCTTACATCACAATTATTTATTTTGAAAGAAAAATAAACATCCTGCATTATACAATTGTATTATTTGAAATGCAATGCTCTATATATTAAAAAAAAAACACATGAAGCATTATATGAATAAAGAGAGGAACTATTATCTTTAAAATACACAATCAAACCTTAACATATTCGAAAAACAAATACGCACACAATAGAAGAGAAAAGCACTCACTATTTACAAACAACACGAGTGAGTATATTAAAGTAAACCCAAATCACCCTGGGACACAGCATACGAAAAGACAATACGTTATTTATCACATTAAGCGCTTAACAAATGTTTACACAGTGGAAACCTATGGACAACTCTAAAAATCATCTCAGTATATCGTTTGTTTTGACACTTAACATACACTGAAGCTATATACAATTATTGCAAACGGGGCATTGCATATTGATGTGATATTCCCCTGTAAGATGTTTCATTGACAAAGGCTGTTATCGACGTGAATCTTAAACTCTACCGGTGAAAATCACAACAATATACGGGCTACTATACAAAAAGTGTTGTATGATGTGCTAATGGTATCTTAAGCAACACTACTATCTGNTGCTGGTTGGTTGAGTGTTGTTCCAACAAGACGTTCCCCGGGAATGAAGAAACCAAGCTATTCACGTATAAACCCATTTATTGAATAATCCTCTTATATGTCTGGTCTGACTAATTGATGTATTGTCCGAGAGGTAATCTACAAGGATTACGATTTCGGTTGCACCACTATATAGAGTCTAGAGACAATAATGTATAATAGTACTCCCTTTGACCGGTGTAGATCAATGGATATATGAAGTAACTAAGTCTGATTACACTTTCCGTGTCAATACTTCTGACCATTTTATCAATTGGATATCTTGTTGAATAAACGTCTCTAATTAGCAGATGCGCCTTTGACCTTTCAAACTGTTAACCTTGTCTATGTTACAATTAATACAAAGTATGTCATGTTTACTTGCTATTGATAAACTGTCCCGCATTTTGAACCAGTTTCTACATGCAAGAAATCAACCCAAATATTTTGAACACTTATGAACATTATGTTATATATGGATACATAATGAATTAATTTATTTATCTCTATGGGTTTGTTACGTTACACGTTATTTATCACATTAAGCGCTATTAAAAATGTTTACAGAGTGGAAACCTATGGACAACTCTAAGAATCATCTCAGTATATCGTTTGTTTTGGCACTTAACATACACTGAAGCTATATAAAATTATTGCATACGGGGCATTGCCTATTGATGTGATATTCCCCTGTAAGATATTTCATTGACAAAGGCTGTTATCGACGTGAATCTTAAACTCTGCCGGTGAATATCACAACAGTATACGGGCTACTATACAACAAGTGTTGTATGATGTGATAATGGTATCTTAAGTAACACTACTATCTGATGATGTAGCATGTTGCGGTCCAAGCATGTAAACAGTGTACACATTGCAATTAAAAGGTTGAAAAACTGTACAGCATCATATTTACAATAAAAAAAATCACACACAGTTAACATGACATCAACTACACAGTAAAAAAAGCAGGTTGTCTAAAGAGCATATAGTATCAGTAAAAGACGACGTACGCGTTCAATATACCTGAATATGTTAAAAGTTTTTTTACCAACAATGTAAAACGCAATGGGCGTGCGAATGTTAAAACGCGCACAAACAGTATATTAAATTATACGTTCATCTACCAGAACAACTTTTACCACTTCTACTTTCAGTTTGCGTCACACAGTGGAGCTCCAAATGTTCAAATGAAAAATGATAATTGCAAATGTTAATACATACAACAAACTTGAGAACAAAGATACGTTATTCAACGTCTTCCTAGGTATGGCTTGCTAAAATTAAGTAAAACATCTCAGTTTATCTGTAAATAAGGGTCAAAACAATATGAAAAAAAAACACGAGAACAAACATATAAAGGAATGCAACCAATTCGTCATCACAAAGAATCAATGGTACATTTTTACAACAAAAAGTCGACGAATGTTCTAGTGATGCGACCCGTGGCATTTTCCTCAAACTCAACAACTATTTCTGTGCCGCCGAATATTGTGCTTGCATACACAGTCCTATCTTTCCCCCGTCCAGATAAAGGAACCAACACCGATCCAATCTTCTTACAACCTTCATCCGTAGTGAATTGTGCATTAACATTAGTCGCAGTAAATATGTCAAACCTTATTTCCGTCTGATCTGCGTTTGCGGGAGTAAATTTGTGTTTACCCTGTTTTTCTCCAAGAACTAATTTTTGACCAGCACTGACCANAAACAGTGTACACATTGCAATTAAAAGGTTGAAAAACTGTACAGCATCATATTTACAATAAAAAAAATCACACACAGTTAACATGACATCAACTACACAGTAAAAAAAGCAGGTTGTCTAAAGAGCATATAGTATCAGTAAAAGACGACGTACGCGTTCAATATACCTGAATATGTTAAAAGTTTTTTTACCAACAATGTAAAACGCAATGGGCGTGCGAATGT